>CAUYON010101861.1:0-61143 GCA_963573935.1 Arctocebus calabarensis | reverse complement strand
AGCCACATACAGCTGAGCTGGCGGGTTCAAATCCAGCGTGGACCCACCAAACAACAATGACGGCTGCAACCAAAAAAATAGCCAGGCTTTGTGGTAGACGCCTGTAGTCCCAGCTACTTGGGAGGTGGAGGCAGGACAATCACTTGAGCCCAGGAGTTGGAGGTTGCTATGAGCTGTGATGCCACAGCACTCTACCCAGGGCGAGAGTTTGAAGCTCTGTCTCAAAAAAAAAATATATATATATATATTATTTTTGAGCAGATGAGGAAGACAGTTTTTGAAGGCTAATTTTCTTTTTTCTTTACTTTTTCTTTTTTTCTTTTTTTTGAGACAGAGTGTCACTTTGTCACCTTTGGTAGAGTGCAGGGGCGTCACAGCTCACAGCAACCTCAAACTCCTGGGCTTAAGCGATTCTCTTGCCTCAGCCTCCCAAGTAGCTGAGAGTACAGGCGCCTGCCACCACGCAGGCTATTTTTTATTGTAGTTGTCTTTGTTGTTTAGTTGACCTGGGCCAGGTTCGAACCTCCAACCTCGGTTCCTGTGGCTGGCTCCATAACCACTGTGCTACAGGCACCAAGCCTGAAGGCTAAGTTTCTAGTCAGGACTTCTCTAGGCTAGATGTGGGACTTATAGTCTATTGTGTAGAAAGTTCCCTTTCTGGTTAGCACATTTTATGCAGATGAAATTTAGTTACAGGTTCAGTGCCTGTGGCTCAACAGGCTAAGGCGCCAGCCACATACACCTGAGCTTGCGGGTTCGAATCCAGCCCCAGCCCACCAAACAACAATGACAGCTGCAAACAAACAAACAAAAAAATGGCCGGGCATTGTGGTGAGCACCTGTACTCCCAGCTACTTGGGAGGCGGAGGCAAGAGACTCCCTCGAACCACCCAGGAATTGGAGGTTGCTGTGAGCTGTGATGCCACAGCACTCTATCCAGGGTGATAGCTTGAGGCTCTGTCTCAAAAAAAAAAAAAAAAGGCTCGGCACTTGTGGCTCAATGGGCTAAGGCACCAGCCACATACACCTGAGCTGGCGGGTTCAAATCCAGCCCGGGCCCGCCAAACAATGACAGCTGCAACCAAAAAATGGCCGGGGCATTGTGGTAGGCACCTGTAGCCCCAGCTACTTGGGAGGCAGAGACAAGAGACTCACTTGAGCCCAGGATTTGGAGGTTGCTGTGAGCTGTAATGCCACAGCTCTCTATCCAGGGTGACAGCTTGAGGCTCTGTCTCAAAAAAAAAAAAAAAGAAAGAAAGAAAGAAAGAAATTTAGTTACAATGGGTCACTCCCTTCCTTGGATGACTTTGGTAGGAAGTTTTTTTTTTTTTTTTAACAGTCCTACCTGAGCTATACTGTGTCCTTGTCCACCAGTCATCTGTAGTCACTGCTTTAGTATTTTTCTTTTTTCTTGCTTAGGTACTTACAGCCCCAAGAAAGAGCAAAAATGATTTTGGCTGCCTCCTGTCCTGTTGTTTTAGCAAGATTATTCTAGGTGGATTAGAGTGGGAATAGACTTTGTCGACTTAAATAAGTAAATTGAGGCAACAGTAATGTAGGTAGAGTTTGTTTGAGCCAAGGTTGAGGACTACACCCCAGGAAACACTGGGCAGTGCTCTGGAAAACAAAGGATGGGCTTTAGTTTTTAAAGAAAAAAGAACAAATGAGGAGGGGGCAATTACAAAAGTTGTTTTTCAGGAATTTCCATTGTCTTGGAGAAATAATATGAATTTGCGATTGGCTATATATGTATTAGTGAGCTATAGGGTTGGAATTACAGTATCCAGCATATGGTATTATTACTTTACTTTATGGTTACTTGATAGAAACACTCTGTTTAGAGTCCATATAGTAAGCAGCTTAAAAAGAACAGCTTAGCTGCTATCTCATTTTAATATCTCTCTGGGTCTGGGTGGTGTTCGTCGCTCAAAGGAGTAGGGCACTGGCCCCATATGCCACATATGCCAAAGGTGGTGGGATCAAACCCAACCCCAGCCAAAAAAAAAAAAGAAATATGTGTGTATATATATATATATATATACACACACACACACACATACATACACATATATATGTCTGATAATTAAGAGGGGGGCTTACATTCCCTAAGTAAAAAGTTTCTTTTCTGAGCAGTGCCTATGGCTCATCGAGTAGGGCGCCAGCCCCGTATACCGAAACTGGCGGGTCCAAACCCGGCCTCGGCCGAACTGCAAAATGGAAAAATAGCCGGGTGCTGTGGTGGGCACCTGTAGTCCCAGCTACTCGGGAGGCTGAGGCAAGAGAATCGCCTAAACCCAAGAGCTAGAGGTTGCTGTGAGCAGTGTGACGCCATGGCACTCTACCCAGGGTGATAAAGTGAGACTCTGTCTCTACAAAAAAAAAAAAGTGTCTTTTCTGGCCAGGTGCAGTGGCTCACACCTGTAATCCTACTACTCTGAGAGGAGGAGGTGGGTGAATTGCTTGAACTGACAAGTTCGAGAACAGCCTGAACAAAACTAAGACCCCTGTCTCCTAAAAATAGAAAAACTGAGGCAAAAGGATGACTTGAACCCAAGAGTCGGAGGTTGCTGTGAGCTATGATGCAACAGCACTCTACCCAGGGCAACAGCTTAAGACTGTATCTCAAAAAAAATTTCTTTTTTTCCTCAACTTGAGGACTTTTATAGTAGTTGGTAGCTATTTAAAGTTTATTTAGTTAAAATCAAATGAAATTGGCTCGGCACCTGTGGCTTAAGCGGCTAAGGCTCTAGCCATGTACACCTGAGCTGGCGGGTTCGAATCCAGCCTGGGCCCACCAAATAACAATGACGGCTGCAACCAAAAAATAGCCGGGCGTTGTGGTGGGTGCCTGTAGTCCCAGCTACTTGGGAGGCGGAGGCAGGAGACTCGCTTGAGCCCAGGAGTTGGAGGTTGCTGTGAGATGTGATGCCACAGCATTCTACCCAGGGCAACAGCTTGAGGCTCTGTCCCCCCCCCGCCAAAAAAAAAGAAAGAAAGAAAGACATTTAAAATGTAGTTCTTCAGATGCCCTAGCCACATTGCATGGACTCGGTAGACATATATGGCTAGTGACTACCATATTAGACAGTCATTCAGATGTTACAATCATTGGTTTGACTAGGGCTGAAAGATCCACAATGGCTTCACTCACATGTCTAGGGCCTCCATGCTAGCAGTTGGCTAGGTCCCTCAGTTTTCTACATGACCTCTTTCTTCACATTGCCCTCTCATTAATCTGTCATCTAGTCTGGGCTTCCTGACCTGGTGACAGGCAGCCAAGTGGGTGAAAATGGAAACTGTGAGGCCCCTTAGAACTAGGGCTGTAAGTGAAACACCATCACTTGTTATTGATCAAAGTAAGGTACAGAGCTAGCCAGGATTTACCAGGAAGAGGAATAGACTTCATCTCTTGATAGGAGACATGGCAAACTGACACTACAGGCACGTGCAATCAGAGGAATTGTTGGGCCATCTTTGTTTTTGTTTTGTTTTGAGACAGAGTCTCCCTTTTTTACCCTCAGTAGAGTGCATGGTGTCACAGCCCACAGCAACCTCAAACTCTTGTGGCTTAAGCAATTCTCTTGCCTCAGCCTCCCAAGTAGCTGGGACCATAGGCACCTGCCACAATGCACAGCTATTTTTTGGTTGTACTTGTTCTTGTTGTTTAGCAGGCCCAGGCTGAGTTTGAACCCACCAGCTCCAGTGCATGTGGCTGGCGCCCTAACTGCTGAGCTACAGGCCTCGAGCCTTTTTTTTTTGAGACAGAGTCTCACTATGTCACCCTCAGTAGAGTGCCATGGTGTCACAGCTCACAGAAACCTCAAACTCTTGGGCTTAAGTGATTTTCTTGCCTTAGCTTCTCAAGCAGCTGGGACTACAGGTGCCTGCCACAATGCCCAGCTATTTTTTTGTTGCAGTTATCATTGTTGCTTAGCTGGCCTGGGCTGGGTTCGAACCCTCCAGCCTTAGTGTATGTGGCCAACACCATAACTACTGTGCTACAGGCACCAAGTTTGTTGGGCCTTCTTTGGAAACAATCTACCACATATTAGGCAAGAGAATCTGATACTGGGCATGGAAAGAATGGAATGGGTAAGAGATCATACTCTTGAAATTTCACCCTTTTAACTGAACACAGTACTCCAGATTTATTCTCATCAATTCGGACTGTATAGTAGGTAGTTTCCCTAGGTTATTACCTCAAGGGGGAGAGAGAGATGACTGCTAATCCATCTTAAGCACCTTTCTGGGCCTGATCATTTAAAGGGACTGATATTCCTCAGATAAAAAGCATTTTCTTTCTCACTATAAAAGTATATTAAAGTTGGCCAGGGCAGTGACTCACACCTTCCATCCTAGCACTTGGGAACCTGAAATGGGAGGATGATTTGAGGACAGGAGTTTGAGTCCAGCCTGAGCAACGTAGTAAGACTTTGTCTCTAGGCAGGAGGCTCATGCCTGTAATCCTTGCACTCTGAATGTTAAGGCGGGCAAATTGCTTAAGGTCCAGAATTGGAGAACAGCCTGAGCAAAAGCAAGATTCTGTCTCTAAAAAAGCCAGGCATTGTGGCAGGTGCCTATTGTCCCAACTACTTGGGCGGTCTAAGGCAAGAGGATTGTTCAAGCCCAAGAGTTTGAGGTTGCTGTGAGCCATGATGCCACTGCACTCTACCAAGGGTGACAGAGTGAGACTCTGTCTCAAAACAAAAAAAAAAAAAAAAAGAAAAGAAAAGAAAAAAAGAAAAGACTCCATCTCTACAAAACGTGGAAAAATTAGAGGGACATGGTGGCACACTTATAGTCCCAATTACTTGGGAACCTGGGGCTGGAGGATTGATTGAGTCCAGGAGTTTGAGGTTACAGTGATTTATGATGATGCCACCACACTCTAGCCTGGGCAACAGAACAAGACCGTCTCAAAAAGATAATAAAAATAAAGTAGACTAGGGCAGTGCCTGTGGCTCAGTGGGTAGGGCACCTGCCCCATATACTGAGAGTGGCAGGTTCAAACCTGGCCCCAGCCAAACTGCAACAAAAAAATAGCTGGGCATTGTGGTGGGCACCAGGCTGAGGCAAGAGAATCGCCTAAGCCCAAGAGCTGGAGGTTGCTGTGAACTGTGTGACACCACAGCATTCTACCAAGGGCAATAAAGTGAGACTCTGTCTCCACAAAAAAAAAAAAATAAATTTAGCCGGGCATTGTGGTGGGCATCTGTAGTCCAGCTACTCGGAAGACTGAGGCAAGAGAATCACCTAAGCCCAGGAGTTGGAGGTCGCTGTGAGCTGTGTGACACTACGGCACTCCACCGAGGGCGATAAAGTGAGACTCTGTCTCTACAAAAATAAATAAATAAATAAATAAATAAAAATAAATAATAAATAAAATAAAGTAGACTAAAGTTACATTTACAGGAGCGGTGCCTGTGGCTCAATGGAGTAGGGCGCCAGCCCCATATACTGGAGGTAGTGGGTTCAAACCCAGCCCTGGCCAAAAAAAACTGCCAAAAAAAAGTTACATTTACAAAAACAAAACAAAAAATTAAAAATAAATAAAAAATAAATAAATAAAAAGTTACATTTACTTTTTTGTTGTTGTTTATTGTTGGGGATTCATTGAGGGTACAAGAAACCGAAACCGGGTTACACTGATTGCATTTGTTAGGTAAAGTCCCTCTTACAAAGGGACTGTAGTGCCCCCAAAAGGTGTGGCACATACCAAGACCCCACCCCCCTCGCTCCTTCCCGCGCTCGGCTCTTCCTTTCCCCACCCCGCCCACACTCTTTCTCTCTCTGCTCTCTCCTTCCCCCCAAAGAGTGATTTTTTATTATGCAGATCTTTCATCATTGTCTCTTGTTCCAGATACACCAAAAAATTAAAAATGAAACCAAAAGTCATTTCTTAATTCTAAACATCAATTCAAATAGAATGAGTTTGAAGTCCAAGTGATGTCAATTTTTTTTTTTTTTTTGAGCCAGATCCTCAAGCTGTCACCCTGGATAGAGTGCTGTGGTATCACAGCTCACAGCAACCTCCAGTTCCTGGGCTCAAGCGAGTCTCTTGCTTCTGCCTCCCAAGTAGCTGGGACTACAGGTGCCCGCCACAACGCCTGGCCATTTTTTGGTTGCAGCCATCATTATTGTTTGGCAGGCCCAGGCTGGATTCGAACCTGCCAGCTCAGATGTATGTGGCTGGCACCTTAGCCTGTTGAGCCACAGGCGCGAAGCCACAAGTGATGTCAATGTTACTGGACCAAGGACCACCCTTTGAAAAGCTTTGACATAGTATAATGCCTCTAAAATCTAATAGATTTTTAAAGATGATGCATTTCAACATTGTTTGTGAGCTAAGTTATAGATAACTATGTTTAACTGATTTTGCATTCCATCTTATTTTTATGAATTTGACTACAACTTCACCAAATTCCAGGCACCCCCTTCTCCATTTTAGAGAAGCAGATATTCAGGTTCCTCAGAGGAAGACCACAGGGCCACTGAAGCCCCCTGAGTGTGCTTCTCCTATGAAAAGGGCCATCAGAACAGGAAGATGATCACACACAATTGTGGATTTTAATGGCTTCAACACTAATAGCTATTAATTTGTAAGAGCGGCTTTGCAGTCATCTCATAGTTTGTTTTATGGTTCTAAACCAGAGAAGGGCCTGTTTTATTTCACTTGCCAGTATCATCCTCGTATGAACTTGGGCCTCATTGTATTTGCCTAATTTGCGTTAACCCTTGTATTATTATCGCCACCACACCCTGCCCAAGTCTAACACATTTTTATTTCTGATTTTTATTAGATCTTGCACACTGCCAGTCAAACCTGGTGGAACTTAGCAAACTCCTACAAAATTTGGAAATACTTCAGAGAACTCAGTCAGCACCTAACTTTACTGACATGCAGGTAAACATTTCTGCTGCTGGTTAAAGGACTTAGGATATTAATTTGTAATCTTTCCTGGACTGTTATGACTATATAAGGTAATATTTAAGGGGAAATAAGTACAATACAGACTAATTTATACTCTGGAGTTATTCTTAATATTTTTGATTCTTGGTGTCATTGTGTTAATTAAGATAATTTTTAGAATATTTTACACAGAAATACAAACTAACCAGAAGACATACATACCATAATCTGAATCATTCTTCCATGTTTATGTTCCATTAGAAATGATAACTTTGAAGATGCTCTCAGAACTTTGAAGCTGCTCTCAAAATTATTATCATCTTTTCATATAGAAACAATGCTAAAGATTTCTAATCCTGTTTTCATTTTTGATATCAGAAAAATATATTTTATAATTAAGTTCTTGGCTTGGCTTTTAATGCCCACTATACATCTGATAAGCCTTCCTCTCCTGGCTGGTTCTCTTCCAGGATCTAACAACGATTTCTGTACTAACTCGTGGTGTTCTGTTTGTCTGCCTAGACTCATATCATCTCTGTGAACTTAATAATACTTTGTTGCTTTTAACCATTTGTGCAATGTAGGCTAACTGTGTAGATATTTCAAAGAAAGACAAGCGGGTCACAAGACGATGGAGAACAAAAAGTGTCAGCAAAGATTCAAAAATACAACTACAGGTACAAATTTTACTTTTCCTTCATTCATGTTTTTATAAAAGTACTAGTCTTTAACGATCAGCTCGTGGGAGTTAGATTGAGAGACCAGCTTAACTGCTTTAGAGTAAGTCCTTTTCAAAATGACTAATCTCAAACAGCAGGAAATCTATTTTTCTAATTCTGGCTTAAGTGAAAAGAATTTAAAAGATAAGTTAAAATTATACAAGATGACTGCAAAGTGTCATTTTCATTCTCAATTATGGCCTTCAAACTATTAAAATGTATTTTAATAAAAAGTCACCTGAAGATCCTAGACCAAAAACCCAATGGGTTGTAATGAACATCCATTGTGGATACTAGATCTCAAAAGAGGCTTTTATGTGTCAGCTTTGTCCAAACTTTCATCAACAAGAGAAAGGGAAGAACATGCAGGAAATTAGAAACCAACCAACCTGTGTTCTAGTCTTAACCACCGTGATTTCCTAGCAGTATAATTTTGTGCGTTTTCTGTTATATTTTCTGAGCTTCCATTTGCTCCTGGGTAAAGTGAGATAGTTAATTTAATGATCTCTAAATTCCCTTTTGACTCTGTAATTCTATGATTCTACAAACATAGATATTAATTGGCGATCAACAATCACTTTAAAATCTGAACTAAAGTCTCAACAGCTTATAATAAATTTATTTTGAAATAAATTATTTTTTTGAAATGAGTAGTTTTAAATTTTTTTTGAGAAGTTTAAAATTTTTAAACTAAGAGTCTTTTATGTTATTGTGCTGCAATAATACAAAAATGATAAATGCCTAAAACCTCTTTTTGAGGAGTTTTACTCTTCTTATCCTAGTTGTATATCATAAGTGACCCTTGCCCTGCACAATCAAAATGAGACTTTGTGATTTGGCTTTTTAAAAATTACACTATAAGTGAATTTATATTCTAATGCAAAGGTAGAAGGAACTGCTTTGCAAAATTCTTCAACGTCTTCCAAATAATTAATAAAATAATTCTTCTTGAATTCTGTCTTTATTAGTAATAATTCTGAATGTGTAAATAACAAATTGTTGCTTTGCTTGCTAATACGATGTGTTTGAAAATAAATTTTCATAAGCACTAACAATCCACGTTTTTCTATTTAGAATGTCCACGGTTTCTGAACACAATTTTTTGTGTACCTTTGCTCAGAATGTTTCTGTGTATCTTCCCTTCCTTTCATAAAATTAATACTGTACGGACAGACGTGCCAAATGATTTCACAAGAAAATTACCTAAAATTGCTTTTGGCAGTTTTATTTGTTTAGAGCCTGTGATTGTGTTGCTTTTTGTTTTCATTTGGGTGGGGGGGGGGAATATCTTTTTTTAACATGGTACTAGGAACCATAGCCAGGGAAAAAAAGAGCCATTTTTAAAAGTTTTTAAAAGACTCATTCCTATAAATAAAATCATTGAAGAAGGCCAGCATCAGAAGAACATACACCTTAGTGAGTGAATGTGACTTCACTCTTGTTTTTAGAAGGTACACCAGTGACTAGATTCTTGTTCACAGCTGTTGCTTTGAGCAGGTTGGTTCCCAGGGTCTGAACCCAGTGTCCCTGGATGCTCTGTTACAGCCAGGTGTCCCCACATCACTCAGTTTACTCTGAAGGACACAAAATGTGGCTATACCACACCTCCTGTGTAGTCAAGCAAACTGCTTTTAAATGTGCCGAGAAGTTATGAAGATATTTGTGGGTCATCAGAAGAAAATGTTCAAACAGCAGAAAGATATTCTTCATTCATACTCCTACCACATCTTTGGGTGTTCATTTTGTTTTTTAATTTTTATTTATGATGCTTTGCTTTGTTTTTGTTTTGCCAAAGAGTAACAACATGGCCTTTATAGTCTAGTTTAGTTATTTTTGAGGGAAGTTAAAAACTGTCTCATTTCTACACTCAAAGACACCTTTGCCTTTTCAAAAATAGGAGATCTCATTCCAACACCAAGTAGAAACAAATAGTTAGGGGTGGCAGTAGACTAGTAATCATTCCCCTCATTCTCAAAATAATGCTACTTCCACTCAGACTAAAGCAAAAGGTAGAGAGAATACATCAGAATTTGGTAATATACTACTATTTGGGGGCCTTTTCTGCTTGCCCCAACCAGCTGGACGTCAAGTAGCCCTTAGGGTGCTCATTCTCTGTTACTGAGAAGTTATTCAAAGTTCCTCCATCGTGCTTTCCCCACTTTTTAAAAGAACAAATAAAAAATAAAAAATAAACAAAGTTCCTCCAACTGGCATACTTGGTTGAGGAAACATCTTAGGTCATTCGGGATAACTGTGACCTATGTAAATATCATTATTCCTCAGTATTTTGCCTATAGCAGGACTCAGTATTTATTTTTACTTTTATGGATTATACATCCATCTTTTCCACCATTAATTTCAGTTTTTTCACCTCCTGTCGTAAATGTTTTTCAACTATGGGAAATTCATCTCACAACACCAGGTATTTATTTTGAACTCATCATCGTCTTACTTCTTGACCACTTTCCCTGATGGTAATTGTTGCAGGCAACTTGAAGGGCTCTTAAGCTCTGAGAGCTCTTTTTTCATCCCCTCTGTTGTTTGGAACTTTTAGTACAACAGCCGTCTGAGAAGACACCCAGACCGAGGGTGGCGATTGTGGCGGAGGTTATTGTTACTGCCGTTGTGTTTCTTGATGTCGTGTCACTGAACTTTGTGTTCAGCATCTGTAGCAGTTTTCATCTTGAAATAATTATAAAATACATTATTTTAAAAATTGACCTCAAGAAAGTGAAAATGAAGGATGTGTTATGTTAGATGTTGATTTCTTAGTCTTGCATAGATTAGAATCTGCTATTTATTGATTTGAATGTGAAGGTTAAATTCCATACCCACATGGCTATATTTCTGCTAGAAGCCATTCAGTAGTTGTCCCCAGAAATCAGTCATGTAACTCATGAAGCCAATGTTTATTCTAGAAGGTTCTGTGGGGATTACCACTTAGGAAAAGGACTTCTTACCTCCTAAACTTAAAACTTAATGATTGTAATAAAGCCTCAGTGTCATTATGCAGTAACAGTTTGGCCATATTTAAATGAGGTAGAAGAGGGCAAGAGGGAATGATTTTTTTCTTTCTTTTTTTTTTTTTTGTAGAGACAGAGTCTCACTTTATGGCTCTTGGTAGAGTGCCGTAGCGTCACGCAGCTCACAGCAACCTCCAACTCCTGGGCTTAGGCGATCCTCTTGCCTCAGCCTCCTGAGTAGCGGACTACAGGCGCCCGCCACAACGCCCGGCTATTTTTTTGTTTTGCAGTTCAGCCGAGGCCAGGTTTGAACCAGCCACCTTTGGTATACGGGGCTGGCGCCCTCCTCGTTGAGCCACAGACACCGTCCAAGGGAATGATTTTAAAAGGTTTGCTGTAGAAAGAAAAAGCTGCTAGATTTCCTATGTTGCTAATAGCATCAGTTAAATACTAGGTCCCTGGATGTTGCAGGGCTGAGGAATGTATGTATTAACGGATAAGTGATCTGATGTCATTGATGCGTGGCTGTCCTGGATTTCACAGATGCTCAGATTATACTGCAGTTTAAAAAATAAGTTCTTCTTTCTTTTGCTGCATTAAGTGGAACAGATTTGGTATAGAAAACTTCCTGTGGAAAACATATTACAGATGCATATATGTGCGACAAACCTATACATACACGTATACAGAAGATCTGTGAAGATGGAAGAGAAATATGAATGTAATTTAGAATGTTTAGAGAGAATTAGAGCTATATGAATTTAAAATAATTTTCTGTTATTTGAAAAGACTAAAGCAGTAGTTCTGGTTTTTGAATCTGGACGGTTTAATGATTCTAAGAAAGTATATCTCAGTTCATTGGAAATGAAATTACTGCTCATAACCTTGAAGAGGCAAGATCTGTCAGATGGAGGCGGAGTTGAATGGTTAGAAGGAAATATCATTATCCCATAATGTTATTCGCCAAAAAAGAGGGGGGAAATGGGAAGAAGGCGCTAGGAGTCTTCTATGGGTTTGTGCATAGGTGCCCATCATTAAATGAAACTTATGCTTTTAGTTTTTCATAGTTGATTTTTATCGGCATTGTCCCCACACGTTGGGGAATTTGAGGGGGCTTTTCCTTGTCATATGGAGACTGGCTTCTTCCTTGGAAAATACTTCAACTTGAAAATCCCAACACTATGCCTAAGATTGAGCTCCAGCATGTCAGTTACATAGCAGGGGATTAAGTGAGGAGTTAAGAACCCTGATAGTCTTCCCCTTACTTTTTTCTCTTAGTAAGAAATAAAAAAATTCTGCCTAGAAAGAAGCCTGCTCATTATAACCTGTTCGTTTTAGCCTTCTCACATTATTTAATTAATTTTTTCTGAACTCATTTTTGTTTGCTACCATTTATTGAATGCCTTTGGATTTCATATAACATGACATCACATGAAAAAGACAGTGTGCATATTTATTTTACCTTAAAATCACAGTATTCATCAATTCATAATTCTTCATCTTGCTTTGGGGTAGGGGTTCTATTCAGAAAACAGACTTCAGGTGTTTAAGTTATCTGCAATGAGAACATTTCTGGCAGCGTGAATTTCTTTGGGCTCTTTTTCAAAGCTAAGATTTAAGAAAAGTTAACGTCAGTTAAAAAAAACTCTCCCTCTCCCTTGTCTGATTATCTTTCACTCCCCATATCCCATCCTCTCCCTCCCCCATCCTGTGTTTTCTCCCCCTTCTTTTCTCCCATTCACTGTCAGGAAGGGCCACCTACGAAGGGCCAGTTCAGCACAACTCGGCGCCGGCAGAGGCTAGCGGCAGCAGTGGCTACAACAGTGAGTGGATTTCAATCTCAAGTGGAAGTTAATAAGAATGAGAACTCGTGTCCTGGGGGATACCCCTGCCCCTGACCCAGTCCTGAGGGTCACCCAGGTGCAATGGCGCCACCCATAGCCCACCCATGGTGGCACAGCTTTCGCATGTTCTCTGGCTGTCTTTGCATGGCAGGAGTCAAACATGGGTATTCCTTTTTGAAATGGAGAACTACTACATAATCCAGTTCTTTACTTTTACTATCAGTGTTAAGACATAATTTAAGACAAGTTTGTAAGACTGAGTACAGTGCCCAGCGATGCGGGATTTCCTTAAATCATAGTCTTTATTTATTTATTTATTTATTTATTTTTGCCATACTGATAATGGAACCTTTGCTAACTGATTTCTGTTTTTCAAAGAAAAGTCATGTTACTAGAGACATAAATTGTGCCTTTTTTTTGTAGCAGTGTGACTATTTGAAAAGGATGTGAGAATAAAGAAATGAGAGGGTAAGAAAAGGTGAATTTTGATGTCATCTCTAAATGGCTACCCAAATTACACTTAGCAAGGGAGAATTGTTTTGAGAAAAGAATATTGACATGAAAATCAGAAACTATGGTGTGGAAATGAAAAACCCACAGAGTTAATTAAAGGGTATATATTCCATATCTAGAAGTTGGCAGTGGTTGTTTTTTTCCCTAAGAGAAAATAGAATGGATAAAAGGGGGAGAGCAGAGAACATAGTGGGGTAGATAAGGTAAACGAAGAGTGAATTATCCCTCAGAATATAAAGTAGAGTATTTAAACACAAGAACCCTTCGCTGGATAAAGTAAATATAATATTTGCTTAATCATGAGATACTATGAACTTTTAAAAATATAGATTTACCAAGCTCATAGCTTGTTGGTTTGGGCTAGTAGATAATATTTCCTGAATTAACAACAGTCTTGAGCTCACTAACGGTGGAATATATTTTAAGATTAGAATTGCTGAAAAATATGAAAAGGCTTTGGTTACACTGTAGAAAATGGATACTGGTGTAAAGATCCATGGCTTCCTGCTGTATGATTAGTAATTGGCTCTTGCTTTATATCTGAGTGTTCAGCGTTCTGGAAAAACAGAATTGCTTTTGATTATAAAATGAACCGCCCCTTTGGAATTTATCAGGGTACTAACTCTTACCCTCACAGTTTTGTGAACATTTGGACAAATTCTTGAAATTCCTCCCATCAGTGTTTATCTTTTGCATGTATTCAAATGCAAATAAAAGCTATGACACAGATGTGGTAACAGATTCTGACAAGAGATACATGTATAATCAGTTAAATCTGTTCCTTTTAATTTTTTAAAGTTTTCTTTGTTAAAGTCGGTATACTCTTAAGTGTAATTTTTCTTGTATAAAATTAAGAAATCCAAATGATTATGAGAGAGAGAATAGCATCTCAGTATGAAAGTGAAAGGTCAATCATTATGTGAAAATACTAATGTTTCCTTAAGTAGTCTATGTCTAAGATGACACATCGGGAAGTGATTATGTTTCTCCTGTGTTCCTTTATAAAATTGCAGATGCATATAGCAAATATAATATGGTACTTATTTGAATGCAAATGGATTTATATTTTAAAAATTAGGAGTAGAGGAGAAAAAGCTATTAAAAGGAAAAATCGTTAATGCCACCTCCCAGAGTAGCTGTAACTACAAAAGTTACAAGAAAAATTTAGATGCATATAGTAAGAAAAGCTACTGGCAACATTTAATACTGTACTCAGGAATAACTAGGAGAAACGACTGTGCAAGGATCTATAGTTTTGACTCCATATCAAAACATAGCAACACCAAGCAGAACCCCCAGGTGGTTCCCTCAGCCCCTCACCCACCATCCAGTGCCCTGACGCTGGTGACCCAGCACCCCTAAGTCTCGTAATGCAGTAGTTGCATAAATAAATTCCCAGTTGTATCTCTTCCCAGTACTGAAGTTATCCCACACAAGTTATCCTTTTACCGACAATCGTTCCAAATGATTCTAAGTCACCTGCTTTTCTCACCTACTCAAAGGTCTGGGGCAAGATTGATAAAAGTGCACCCAAGGACATGTTTCAGAATGGCTCAGAATGGCCATCTTGCATCATCAGCCAGACCCAACAGGAGGTTGGAAAAAGAGAAACACCGGCCCTCCCCATGGAAAGACACTGAGGGTCCGAAAGCAGTCAGTACCCCCAAAGGATCCCTGTACACATAGTGCAAACTAGCCACGGCAGGAGACTTTTCACCCTGGCTCCAGGGGTGTCTGTCTCAGGCCAGCCTGTGCTTCCTTCCCTGTCTGCCATGGCTGGATTTCAGTGCCAGCAGGTCCCCTGCCAGCTCATTTCTCTTTTAACTTCTTCTAGACAGTTACTAAGAGTCTCTACTAACATCTCCATTCTTAACTGCAGTTACTGGTACCAGAACATTCCAGAATCAGGCTTCCTCCCTCTCAAAGGACTTCAGGGTAAAGGGCCCAAATCCAGCACTGAGGATTCTCAGGTATAAACGTGGAGAACTGTAGGCAGCTCCTGCTCCAACTATCACTGACAGAGAAACCAGTTAACCACTTAAAAGTTTGGATCCCTCATACCCAAATTGATGAATAAAAAACTGAGTAAATAAGTCCCGAGGCTAAAGAAATATTCAATTAGAGTTAGATTAATACATCACAGTTTGTGTTCTCAATTTCATCTCATCAGTTCCCTGGTTAAAAGGACCCATTCCACACACTTCTTTTAACAAAAAAGATGCCAGCATAAACATTTTCAGTCAGAAGTATATGAAAATTCGTTTTCAGTTTCCCAGGGAACTGTCTGATTTCAGTTTAAGTGGAGTTTTCCAAGTCCCCTTCCCTGTGGGTAATACAGAAAATCGCTTTTACTGTTTTAATAGCCAATTTAAGCTTCTGATGTGTTCCAAATATAGATTTGTAAGCTGTATTTTTCTTCTCGGCATCCAGCTCCAATATTTAGTAGAGAGACAATAATGTATCTCAGGGACAAGTCTGGGTCCGTCCTGGACTCTCCCGGTGTTCCGATCCGCACAGCCTTTGTGCTGTCCCTCCCCCGGCTCTCAGGGCTGTCTCCCACACTCAAGGCTCTTCTGAGCCATGGGAGTCTTTGGAATGTTGTGGTCACCCGAGGGCAGATAAAACCCTTTTCCGTGGTCCCCGGCACGTTAGATTTCCCTTCACCAAACACTTAACATTTCTTTCTCTTAGTGCTTTTCTAGTTCCTTGTCTCAGGAAACTGAATCCTTACATCAGAAAACTCCCTAAAAACCTGTTTTTTCAACCTGAGTCTCACCCAGTGACCTCCTAGTCTCCACCATCTCTCCCATGGTTTCTTTGTGTTCCTCTTAGAGAACAATGGAGTGACTACTCTTTCTAGATGTAGCACCACCATAGTAAAGGTCAAAATTTTCTTTATCTATCTACATTCTTCTACATAAATCCCTTTGTAGTATCCTAAAATGACCCCAGTGATTGTTATCATAGAAAGTACCTGTTCATGATTCTAGCAAATTATTGAACCCCAGCACTCAACTGTCTCTGATGGTTTATTTGTCACTTCTGTATCTCAAATCTAGAATAGCCAGAAATTTAGAACCTGATAAGACAAACAAGCTGCTGACACCTCCCAACCCAGTGTCACCAAAATAATTGAAAACAATTATTTTGATCACTCCAGATACAAATGCTTAGAATAACATCTACTAACATGCCTAAAACTTGGGGGAAATCTTAATACTCACTTCCTTCCCTAGTAAGCCTTGAATATCTTTTAAGATAAATAACTCCCATGTGGCCAGGGCAGTGCTACCTGAGAAGGACCTTCTCTTTCATCTGCCCTCCGTATTTACAGAGAAAGAATGTGCATCCCATCCCTTTGCCCCATTTCTCTCGCCAAATCTGTTAGGAAGTTTAAAGCAAAAAATTAAGAAGTGGAGCTGACATTCATACACCTCATACAGGGTATTGGTTCCTTCCTCCTGTAGCACATTTCCCGTCAGATTCGGATGTGAGTTCATTTTCAATTATACAAAATTCAACTTAGGGGAGAGTCTTAGAGTCTGGTTCTTGAAGCAACTAAATGAATAGCTACAAACAGCTACGCAGTAAGAATTAGAAGTTTCTCGTGCTCGGATTTGCAAGAAGAACTGAGACTTTCATTTTCCAAGAATATTTGCCTGATAGCATTTGTAATGCTCAGGAAAACTCTTCTTCAAAAGGGAGAAAAGGTGGTTTGCATCTATCCATCACAAGCCTTGCCCGTATCCAGGCTGGGCAGGGAAGTACCTATAGCCATTTGGGAAAATCTATAGTAATATGACTTGTTCTGCATAATTCTTTTTACTGTTGGCCAGTTCATGAGCCATGTTCATATATGTAGCAGAGTTGAGTGTAACATACAAAGGTAACCACAGTGATTTGCATAAGATATATTTCACTCACTAGCATATGTTTTAAGAAATCACTTTCAAAAATAATTGATAGTCCCTTTAAGCCATTATTGTATTTACTATTAAGATTGATTTGTGTTTTATCTAATGGCTACAGAGCAAGTGAATCATTTTTGTATAGGCATTTCTCGAATTTTTGTGTGTTTAGTAAAATCCTGCTCCAGGCTCAAAGAAGTGAGCATAGCAGGCAGACTTTGTAGGAGAAGGTCAAGTACAACACAGTTCAGTCTGCTGTTTTCTGCCAGTTGTTTTTTAAGTACAATGTGGTCTCAGAGTCAAAGCATATCTGGGATTATGCCCTTTCTTCCTGTCATTCCTTTTTTTCCAGTGTCTCAATGTCATTCTATAGTCATCTCTCTCTGTAGCAGTGAAAAGCTCGTGAGTCCACAGCAATGTTAAATCAATTGGGAAATGAGATTCCCTCTTTTCACCCCAATCATCTGCAAAATAAATGAGCCTGGCGTGTCTCCGAGTGTGTCATCAGAGAGGAATCTATTATTTGGAAGCATGGGAGGGGTCATTTCTATGTAGGAGCAGGTGGAACAACGCACTGCTGCTCTTTAATAATTTGTATCTTCCCCTTTCAGGTTCCTTTCAGTGCCACCATGTCACCAGTTCGTTTGCATTCCTCCAACCCCAACCTTTGTGCAGATACTGAATTTCAGACTCCCCCTACCCACCTCACTGACCCTCTAGAAAGTTCAACGGATTATACAAAGCTGCAAGAAGAATTCTGTCTAATTGCACAGAAAGGTAACAACAAATATGTGCACCCTGAAAGAAGCTCTTTTCTGTGATAAAAGATTGTCCTTTGTTCTTTTATCTTGGTCAGTGGGGTAATGGTAGAAAGAGTAAGTGGTTTTATGTAGTGGTGAGAGTTCCTCATGCACAGTGCAGCAGGACGTGGTGCCTGCCTGTGGGAGAACATCGCAGGTTACTGCTTTTACTGAATATAGTGTCATGAGGGAGGGCAGAGACAAAAAATGCTGTTCTAGGCAATCTAGCAAGATGCTACTGCCCAACGTCTTTTTTTTCCCAATGTCTCTTAGTTACCATTTAATACATATTTTTTGGTTATCCTTAACAAGGAAAAACAATAGATTCTGTTTGAATCTTTCTCTTTTTAAATTAAATAACACTCATTTATAGTACTTTAAATTTTGCCGGTTAGGAATTCAGGCAGGGCTTAGCTGCTGTGCCACGCATCCCTGACAAGGCTCACTCACTGATGATAATCAGCCCCAGGCCGAGCTGGGCTGGACAACCCAAGCTGGCTTTCCTTGAGTGCCTGGCATGTTGGCAGGACACAGGGACACACGTGCCCCTCTTCCCCTTCGTGGCAGATAAAGGCTCCAAGAACCTGGGGGTGGAAGCTGCCCGTCCTCTCCAAGGCCAGCTCTGGAGCCAGCACAGCATGTGCTCTGCTTGTTGGAGCAACTAGGCCAGTTCAGATATGAGGACAGGGAATCAACCCACCTTGGAGGGGGTTTGGTTTGGGGTTTTTGTTTTTGGTTTTTTTTTCAGAAAGAGCTTTTGTCAATACTCTTTTTTTGTTTTTTTACTTTGAATATTTTGAATTGTTTTTTAATTGTTTTAATTTCAGATTAATACACAGGTATAAATGAGTAGGTGACAATGCTTGCATTTAGATAAGGTCCCTCCTACAGTCGTGTCCCTCTCTCGTGTACCCTCACATCGTGCCCGTTAGGTGGCCACACCTCAATCTCCCTCCCCCTCTCCCCAACGTGAATTAAATTGAGTTTTTCTCTTAGAGTCCTTTTTTTATTTTAAATTTTCAATAAGGCTTGACTAACCTAAATTGTTCGCATCAACCACAGAGAGTAGAATATGGTAAATAAGAAGCCAGACAGAGTATGCGCGGACTGAGCAACCCTGTCTGGGTTTAATAAGAAGAGGCTTCCCTCCAAAATTAACAGCCCCTTTACTGCTATAGTATTTAACTCTCGGCTGCTGAAGTCCATTTTTTGACTTAAAGTGGTACCTTCTCAGCCATTGTCTTTTAACCTGGAGAGAGATTATGTTGCTTTTGGTCACAAACGCCTTACTAATTCCTCCCATTTATTTCCCCTGGGGCTGCTGGTAATAGTTTATGAAATGTACTTGAATATAGATGTGAAATGGAACATCTCCAGTAGCCTGCAGTATTCCCATCAGCAAAAATGTGCTAGCAGATATTTCTTGAATTCCATAATCCCAAAACACTTGGGCTAAACAATTTTACCTCTCTTGTCTGATAGATTTCTCAACTGAGATTGTGTAAAGCCGACTGTCTCACCTGCCATTTTGTTCCTCCTGATGTTATTAGACTGGAGCAATGTTATTTTGTGTACGTCACAGCATAGATTTGCAGCCAGTAACTTTTACTATAGTGGGGAGAGAATAAAGCAGGCATATGTATATGCATTTCTCGAATTTTTGTGTGTTTAGTAAAATCCTGTTCCAGGCTCAAAGAAGTGAGCATAGCAGGCAGACTTTGTAGGAGAAGGTCAGGTACAACACAGTTCAGTCTGCTATTTTCTGCCAGTTGTTTATTAAGTACAATGTGGTCTCAGAGACAACAGACACATGAGCTTGAGGATATGAGTATAGCCCAGCTGTTAAAAAGAGATGACTACCTTGCAAGGCAGCCCCAGGAAAGCTTTGTGTGTTGAGTTGCAATCTTGAAACTTTCAGGAAATCCAAGTTTCAGCAGAGTTTTAAAGCTTCCATTAAATGATGCTTCACATTAACCAACTGAAAGATAAAAACCCTGAGATGACATCATTTAATGCAGAAAAAGGTATTTGGCAAAGTTCAACATCATTTCTCTATAAAAACTCTTCACAGTTTAGGTCGAGAAGGAAAGTTTCTCAACATAATAAAGGCCATTTATGAGAAACCCATAGCTAACATCATTATCAATGAGGAAAAACTGAATGCTTGTCCTCTAAGATCTGGTGCAAGACAGGGACACCTACTCTAACCATTTATTTCTGGAAATACTTTCAAGAGTGATCAGACAAGATAAAAAAAAAAAAAAAAGATATCCAAATCAGATAGGAAGGAGTACAATTATCTCTGTTTGCAGATAACATGATCCTATATTAAAAAACCCCAAAGACTCTACTGAGAAACTGCTAGAACTAATGAATTCTATAAAATAATAGGACATAAAATGAGAAAGTGAGATGGCAGATATGTTAATAAGTTCCCACTATAGTAACCATTTTTCTGCATATATGACTTGCATTTCTTTACACATATAACAACCTAGCTGAAAAAGAAATTAAGATAATACCCCCATTTATGATAGCATCAGAAATAAAATAAAATAAAATAGAAAGGAATACATTTAACCAAGGAATTGAAAGACCTATACACTAAGAACTATACAACATTGATGAAAAAAATTGAAGAGGACACAGAAAAGTGAAAGGTATTCCATGCTCATGGCTCAGAATAATTTCTATTGTTAAAGTGTCCACACTACCTAAAACAATATATAGATTCAATGCAATCTCTATCAAAATCCCAAAGGCATTCTTCCCAGATATAGGGGAAAAATCATAAAATTCACATGGAATCACAAAAGACCTCACTAGCCAGAGCAATTCTGAAAGGAAAAAGTTAAAGGCATCATACTTCCTGATTTAAAATTATAAAGCTATAGTAATCAAAACAGTGTGTGTCACTAGCATAAAAGCAGACACAGAGACCAATGGAACAGAATAAGGAACTCAGAAATAAGTCCAAACATATATGGTCAACTGCTTTTCAACAATGGCACCAAAAAGGAACCAATAGGAAAAGGATAGTCTCTTTAATAAATGGTGCTAGGAAAACTATATTTCCACATGCAAATAAATGAAATTGCATTTCAAATAAATGAAATGGTGCTAGGAAAACTATATTTCCACATGCAAATAAATGAATTTGCATTCCACATGCAAAGAATGAATTTGGACACTTACCTTTCACCATACACAAAAAGCCACTAAAAATGGCTAAAACACTTAAAAATAAGATAGAAATGATAAAACTTCTAGAAGAAAACATAGGGCAAAATCTCCTTACTAATAATGTTCTTGGTGATGATTTCTTGGATATCATACCAAAAGTCCAGACTAAAAAAGCAAAAACGAATAAATAGGGTTATATCAGACTAATAGTCTTCTGCACAACAGAGGAAACAATCCCCCAAATTAAAAAACAACCTTTGAATTAGGAAAAATATTTTCAAATCTTATAACAGAGAAGGGGTTAATATCCAGGATATATAAAGAACTCTTACAATTCAAGAGCAAGAAAACATATAACCTGATTTTAAAATGGACCAAGAATCTGAATAAATATTTCTACAAAAATGATATAAAAATGGCCAACAGGTACATGAAAAGGTATTTAACGTCACTAATCACCCAGGAAATGCAAATCCAAACCACTGTGAGATACTACTTCACTCCTGTTAAGATAGCCATTATCAAAAAGACAAAAAACAACAAGTTTGAAGAAAAGGGAACCTTTGGACACTGTTGGTAAAAATATAAATTAGTACAGCCATTATGGAAAACAGTATGGAGATTCCTAAAGAAATAAAAAATAGAACTACCGTGTGACCCGGCAATCCTTCTGGGCATATACCAAAGGAAAGGAAATCACCACCTATGTTCATCAGAGTGTTGTTCAGAATAGCAGATAGGAAACAACCTAGATGTCCCATCAGTGGATAAATGGTTAAAGAAACTGTGGTATACATATACAATGGAATAGTATCCAACTTCAATATTTAAGATTTTTACTAAATGAGTAAGTTATGGCTCTTCTTGGCACAAGGAGAAAAACATCAGTAAGTAAATGAGATGATGAATATGTCAATTTGGTCCAGTATAGTAACCATTTTACTACCTATGTGTATCTTACGATATTATTTTGTGTACCTTAAATACAAACAATAAAATTTGTTTTTGTTTTTGTTTTAAGAAAAAGCCTCTGTCGAAACTATATATTGTTAACAGACACAAATTCTCTATGCTGGGGGAAAAAGAGCTTTTCTGTAACTATTGAGCGAACAAAGTCTTTGGAAAGCATTGTGAATTTTAAAATGGGTGAAGAGTTTGCTTTTAGAGGTACCGGCAATGTTACCATAATCCCGCTATAAAACTGTTAACTTTACATTGATGACGGCAGAATATAGCAGGTGAATCAGCAGGTCATGAATCCCTTCTCAGCCTGCCATTTTCCCCCTGTAATTTGGTTGCTATATGTTATGCTAAAATGTTCCACTCTTTTAAAAATAACTTTTCTCAAATAAATAAATACTTATTTTAGAAGACTATTTTAGGAATTCTGTTATTATAAAGATAAAATGGAAATTCAACCTCATTTTGTAGTTTGAAATTAAAGTCTGCTTCAGATTTTACCAAATGCTGTGGGTATGTAGGAAATGGGGGCAGGGGGGTGACTGTTGCTTTTAAACCTAAACACTTTGATACCTAGATACTCTTGGCTGAGAGAGTAATGCAGGTGGCATTCTTAGTTTCCAGTCATTTCCTACCTCTAAGAGAACAACTAGTTAGAAATTCTCCATCAGCTGACTGTTTTATATTGGCAGGACTCATAACATGCTCTTTTTGGGGTGCATGCTTTTGGGAAATAATTTTTGGGTAGTTCTAAATGATTTGCATGAGACTTCATGCGACACAGAACTGCTCAAATATTATCAAATATGGCAAGTAAAAATTGTTCCTTTTGCCTTCTAGGAATTGTAAGTTAATTTCTAAATATTGATATTTAGAATGCATCTTGATATTTTCTACCCTGCTTCCAAGTCCTTGTTGGCTTATTTGGTATAAAATACCATCATTTTCAGCCTGATTAATTATCATTGCCATATTTGTTTTGAGTATAGACGTTCTGATAGATTTTTAAGGCTGACTTTTAATTAGTCTATAACATTGCCTTTCCAGAAAATGTCTGTGTATGAGTTTAAGTCCTGAGAAGTTTATAATTTTGTATGTTCTTTTTGGACACATTTGTCATTTGTTTCTCACTTTTCTCCCCACCCAGTGCATTCTCTTCTGAAGTCTGCCTTTAATAGCATTGCTATAGAGAAGGAGAAGCTGAAGCAGATGGTTTCTGAGCAGGAGCACAGCAAAGGCCACAGCACGCAGCTGGCACGACTGCGACAGTCACTGTCTCAGGTACAGGGGGTGTGTGTTCTCACGTGCATGACACGTCCCCATCCCTGTAAGATAAAAGATGGAGAGGCAGGAGGCAGTCAGGCCCACACAGTCCTCCGAAATTCTCCCATGAAATTGTAGTGGTGTTATTCTATTTTCCTACTTTTCTCCTCCAAAATGTCCGTTAAGAGTGAAAATAAACCACAGTTGCTTGCAAGCATGTAATTGTTATTTTGGCTGAGTGAACACTGAATGCCTTTCTAAGGTCATCTATAAGGTAGTCCTTGGTTTGTTTTTTTTTTTTTTTTTTTTTTGATAAAGAGCCTCAAGCTGTCACCCTGGAGAGAATGCCGTGGCATCACAGCTCACAGCAACCACCAATTCCTGGGCTCAAGCGAGTCTCTTGCCTCCGCCTCCCAAGTCACTGGGACTACAGACGCCCGCCACGACGCCCAGCCATTTTTTGGTTGCAGCTGTCATTGCTGTTTGGCGGGCCCGGGCTGGATTTGAACCTGCCAGCTCAGGTGTACGTGGCTGGCACCTTAGCCCGTTGAGCCACAGGCGCTGAGCCAGTCCTTGGTTTTTTAAAAAAATGCGTTGATAGGATTTACACATCTAAACTATGTTCCAGAATATAGTTAGCCCAATGGTAAATAAAGAAAAATCTACTAGAGCTTCTACACTTACTATTTTCCCCTTGCAGCTTAATCTGTTGAAAATTACTGATCACTATTACCTATTTTTCTTTTCTGATTTGTATAAGTAATGCTCCTTGAAGCTGGATTTTTATATTTTATATATACATATATATATATATTATACATTTGAACTTACCAATACTAATCAAATCCCTAAGTGTATATATATCAAAGTTGTTTTAATATCAAAGTTGAAATTCTGACAGAAATCCTTTAAAGCCACGCTTATGGTGTTTTACACTACTTCCTCTGAAGTAAACTTTTTCTTTAAAGTCTATAAATGCGCTTATTTTAATTCCTTTGAGAATTCAGTATTATTATGCGATTTTGTGTGAGAACTCGGTGTTTATATAAATATTGTTCACTTCCTGGTGCCTTGGATCAGAGTGAAGGAGCGTGCAAATCCTGGGTAAGTGGTTCTCCATGTGGGTCAGACCCTGCCTGAGCAGTTTTCCTAAAAGTTAGACTTGAACTGTATCCCCCTGTTTTCTGTACCTGAACTGTCAACGTATCTTCGGTGTTAAGTTTTGTGCTAGGGGGCGCTGTTATCCGGGCCATCCCTGCATCCACCATAGAGCACTGCGGCTGAGGAGCGCTCTCTGCTGCCAGGGCAAAGCCAGTGGCCCCGAGAGCATGCGCATTAAACTCGGCTACTGTCCTGCCAGTCTGCAGAGGGCTTTGTTCATGAGAACACTTTAATGATTTTCCCTGAACTCTTCTGATGTCGTGTATCAACTTGAAAACTCAAGTTGACATTAATCAATTTTCCAAATCATTATTCTGAAAGTATCATGGATCAGAAAGATCAAAATAACTGCCAAGTAAACATTCAAATATCATCTTGTGAGCATGTAAAACATGCTTGTGTCTCCTTAAATGTTGCAATGTGTCCTTCAGATATATTTTACGGTGGAGGCTTAGTGATAGAAATCCAACTTGGCCTGAGGAAAATAAGAAAAATGTGTTTTGCTTCTTGCTTGCCTGCTTGCTTATTTTCTTGTTGGTAAGACAGAGAATGGCAAATAAAGATCTAGATTTGGGCATCAGGTGGGATTAGAAATGATTATGAAGAACAACTTTAACACTGCTATTCATTTGTCTGTTCCCTTATTCATTGGGTTTTGTTCAATTGACTATATACTAGGTATTGGGTAAGGTGCAGAAGTCGCTCTGGCTGTGTTCCCAGAAAGCTCATGATCTGACCCATGAGAAGGGCACTATTCACCCAGGGAACAGTGACGGGCACCCCACTATAGTCCATTCAGAGTGGTACATGAATAGGCAGATTCCCAGGATGCTTGTTCAGAGGAATGGGAGATCCCTGAGCTGAGAGCAGAGTCACAGATCAGCCTTCACGGAGGAATTGACCTTGACCTGGGGCTGAGTAGACAGCAGCAGCTCATGTGGGGGGAACTTATGCTAACAGGATAAAAGAGTAAAAAAGTAAAACTGCTTTGTTATATCAACTGTGCAACCTTTGAGTTAAGGTATTTCCCTCTCTTATCGAAACATGTATTTGTATCTAAAGTTAAAGCATCAGTAGATTTTTATTGGGTATTTTGGCAGTTTGTTTGTTTAGTTTTTTTAACCAAAAAGTTCAATTTCATCCTAAAAAGGTATAGAAATAATTTGAGACTATTAAGTTCCAAATAGACTTACACCCTGTCCACTAGAAAATTCAATGCCTACACTTGAGCGTTATCAATGCATTTCGGCAATGTTCACATTCTTGTGTCTGTCCCACATATCCCCATTGGGCACCCTCACTGGCCTTTATTCCCATCACCTCTGAGTCTTTTGTGGAAATGGCCATAGTCTCTGCTTATACATTTGCATTTGGTGACAGTTCACTCCTTGCTAACAAGTCACTAGCCATGATTAGGCGACTGGAGAGATGTCCATAGAATGGCAGGCAGTTCACAGTGGCTGTGGTATGGGATAAACGAGGAAGAAATACTCTGAGAGTAGCTAGTTAAGTAGGCAGGGACCCAGCATGCGAGGAACCACACGAAGGATTTTAGTTTATCCTATCAATGATAGGGAGGGCTTAAAGAATTTTAACCAGTAAATGATAACACCAGAAATTGGAACTATTACTGCGTATTTCTGCATATTAGATTACTCTAGTACAATATGAGGGTGGATGAAATTTAGGCAAGACTAGTTGGGCAGACTCCTGTGATATTCAAGATAATTTGAGAATATTTTATGTTGCTTAAGATAATATCCCTGAACTAAGGAAGTTCCAGCATTGGCAGAAGGAAAAGATGCATTTCAATGACACAGAGAACAGAAAGTCAGTGTGACTTGGAGAGCAGCTCAGTGTTAGAGGGACAAGAAGACAGAGGCCAGGAAGTTCACTTGGACAACTGGTGATATGATCATTCTCCCCAAGAGAGAAAATATGAGAGGGACTGGTTTGCAAGAGTTCTATGTTAAGCGATTTTTGTGGTGATGGTAGCATCCGTAGGCCATCCAACAGGCAATTAGACATTTGGTCTAGTGCTCAGGACACTGGACTGAGCTGGGGAACGTGGATATGTCAGTGGTGTCAGGGAAGTCATAGATGTTGAAGATGTTGAAAGAGGTTCATTGTATTGATGCTGTTATAGAGACCATTAATATTTAAGAGACAAGCTAAGAAAGAGGATCCTTTGATGGCAATGACCATTGAGATCAAGGACGGAGATATGATAGTCTCGAGAAGGAACGTTAACACTATCTGATTTAGCAGCAAGTAATATATAGAGTGAAAGTCAACCCTGGATGTGGCAGTCACCTTGGGATACTTACATCTTCAGGAAAGGGAACCACAGAGAAGGAGGCATTGAAGGCAGGAAATGTTAACTCATCAGCGTCTGACTGACCATCTCTGTTCCCACTGTCCCTCTTGTAACTCACACTTACAATTGAACACGTACTAAATAGCTTGACTATGTTGAGACAATTATTCTTGATGTTCCAAGTATGTTTGTAAATTAGTATACCTTCACATTATAGCGTGACTTCAAGTGGCCTAAAAACATCTTTGGTCCCTATTCAAGTGTCATCAGTTAAACCCCAAGGTATTTTTCTCATGACCTGTTTTTAAGCCAGGTCTATCCCTACAGAGGGAAAAGGAAAAGAGACCAAATTTAAATAAGTTCTTTAAGTAGGCCAACATTTTTAAAGCCTATATTTTATTTGACATAAGTCCCATTTGATATTTGTCTAATGATTAAAATACTGCTTTTCAATAAGGCTTTAAGTTTATCAACTCAGCAAATTCCATCCTTTAAGAAGACACATACCATATAAAATATATGAAAGATGAATTAATAATTTATGCCAAATATTACATACTCAGCATAAATCATCATCTGCCTTTAGCAAGTAACAATTTGCAAAACTAGACAATCTATGAATTTCTCTTCTAAAGAAATACCTCTTCCCTGATCTATATATACATAAACACATACGTAATTTTGTTATTTTACCCCCATGAAATTTAAATAAACTTTCACACCCAAGAGGCAGCATAGATGTTGGTCTCTAGACCATAAGACATTTGATGTGACATCTATCTCTTATAAATGACTTCATTTCACATCAGCTGTAATCTCACGTCCCACTTAACGGAATAGTACTCTGAACACCAAAATCAAGTCATATATAATAAAACTAAGGCAATCCCCAGCTTACCAAGGTAATCAAAGATTCAGCTCAGCTTGAGTCTATCTTCCATATACATTACACTTGATCACTGTTACTAGTTTGATTCTTGGCCTCAGAATTTGTGCACAGCTTGTACTAAATGCAGTGGGAGTTGGGCCCATATAAATGTGAGCAACAGATTATGATACATCTATTCCAGCTAGAATGACTGTATTTCATTAAATGTAGATGCCACCAATTGTTAGATGCACCATCATTCTGCATGTTACTGAGAAAGGAAAAAAAAACCACCACTGTCAATTAAACTGACGCAGAGCTTCAGAGACACTAAATGTGAGGGAAAATGTACATCTTAGAATCAATGCAATGTGCCATGTATGAGAACGTAAGTAAAAAATTGGCTTAAGGCACACAGTGGCATAAGTTAGAATCCTAATCATAGTATCTGTCAGCATTCCTGTCCACAACATTTCACATACTCAAAATAAATATTCTCCGATAGGATAAAAGTTTGTTCCCTGAGACTTGGCCAAATTTTTTGTGTACAAAGACCTTCTTCATAGAATCCTTTCCATCCTTTTTAATAATATCTAGCAACTTTAACCCTCTGTCACTTTAAACATAATTTGGCAATATTTATTAAAAGTCTTGCCCTTTTACCCTGTAAGTCAATTGCACAGGTAAAGTAACGCTGAATCTAGAAAACAGTTATACATATAAATGTTCATGGCAGCATTATCGATGCTTGTAAAAATCAGTAGCAGTATTAGTGACCAATAATAAATAATTGATTATTGTGCAACTACTAAAATTATGTTCGTAGAGAGTTTGAAACATAAAATAAATGCTTGTGTGCAAAGAAAAAGGGGAAGATACAATATGTAAACTGTGCACTCATTAAACAATATGGAAAATGCACTAGAAAAAAGCTAGAATGAAATGGACCAAACTACCATCAGTTGGGTATGAATTTTTAAAAATATTTTTCTAGTTTTCTCATTTTCCAAATATATAATAATTTTTTAATAGAAAAGACAAGGTGGTTTTTAAGGGAGACCCAGGATTTGGTTTTTGACAACTCTAGCTTTGATAGTTTCCGTACTCATTTTTTCACTGTTTTTGAACCAGTTTTACTTTCATACAGAGGGTGAAATTTATGATGATTCCATCTTACCTTATGTTTCACATCCTTCTCCAGCCATCAGGCTGTCACGTTTTCCTCTCAGAACCCACAGTTCCATTAGGAAAATGTTTATGTCAGAGTCTCACCACTCCAAGGTAAATTCTCACCTAGGAATTATCTGCCAGGGTTGATGAATGACAGTTCATAGCTAAGGAGGAGGGGATTCAGGTAATTGATTCTGGCTCAGACCTTCAAGATAGTAACTTCTTTTACAGACGGAGAAGGAATTGTGCGTTCCTTGGACATGTTAGACTTAATGTGTAACGAGGGAGGCACAGGCATAAGGCGTGGGGAGATGAGTCTGCATTATGGAGAGTTTTTCGTGCAATCTAAGCTCACTAAAGCAAGCAGTGGGAAAATACATAAAAGCTGCCTGGTGAAGAATCTAGGCATAATTCCCAGCTTCAAGGTGCTTCCTTCTTGGGCCTTGAGTCTGCCGTAACAGAGTGATATCTCCATGGCGTTTCTTGTTCAGTGGCTGGTGTGAGTGGCTGGCGATCTGCCTCCTTTTTCTAGCTATGTAGCTATTCACTCTCCTTGGGTACATTCCCTTCATGAATCACACCATTGTCTGGACCTTTTTATATCAGTTATCACTAATAGCATCATTTCCCTGACAATACCTGTTATATCATTACAAAGAAAGTAATTGAATTAAAGGGAGGGAAATATATAAAGGTAGTCCTGAGTACTACCTGGGAGCACGACACCACAGCACTCATGGCACTTTGTAGCAAACTTCACAAACCATCCTGCCTGGTCAAGGGAGGCGGGGCTGGCTGGGAAAGACACACAGACATGGGCTGTTGCATGCTCCATTGTCGCTCACACTGCCCACCACTGGGTTGCCAGTGTTGGAATGGGCTTGCTAACCATGCTTTCTGTGCTGTGTAACAACATGTTTTCCTATCACTGCATATATATTATTAATAAAATGATTTCCTTTAAACCCACATCTGATTTGAAAAAGTAGAAGCACAATTGAGTTGTCTACTCTTGTCTCAATTCTAAAAATGATTACAGTAAGAACTAGTGAAGTGCATTGTTAAAATAGAACCAAATTGTTTTCTTGTGGCACAGGATTAATGTTTTGGCAGTAAATTATAATTCTTTACTCATAGTGGTAAACTATGAAAGATCTTTGGTTTTTAGTAGTAGGAATCATTTTAAAAACTTTAGTTTTAAAGTTTGAAAAAAGTGAAAATTAAAATGTAAAAAAATAAAAATAAAAATACTTCTGTTATTTGTCATTCCAATGAGAATTATTAACCAAGGTTTCTCTCTTTTACTCCCATGCTATTTTCATACTACCAGGTTAGGAGAGAGCAGGGCTTCCACAACGATAAAATTAAGCAAAGACATATAGGTAAACCAAAATCTCTCTCCAGTGAATGTCAAAGGAAACTTCGCATGTAATATAAAAATACCTTGATTATGTTCCTATTAGAAACCCAAATACCTATGATTAGCTCCTGAAAGTACAGACCATTCCCACTAATTATAATGTAAGCATCAGAAAATCTCAATAACCAGAATTAATTTTGCACTATTCTGGACAGTAGAATAGTGTCTTCATAATGAAAACTTAGAAGCACTGGGCAAGAGTCTGACCATGTGTTTCAATCAAATTGAACTGCCTTATTTTTCACCTGAAAATATTGAGGGCCAGAAAGGTTAACTTGGTTTAGACCACTTAGCTGTGAGATCAAGGGAACCTGACTCCCAGGCCAGGATTTTTTTATTTTTCATATCACCTCCAAGAAAAGTAATAAATTATGCACAGTTTAAAAAAATCGCTCATTTCCTATTGATATTAATGACTGGAGGTTATCTGGTGTGCCCTTCACACATACCTGGAGGCGGGATCACATTTACTGAATATTGGAAGAGATAAGAATTTAAATGAGAATTTAATTCTTTTCAAATATTCAGAGCAAACAACTCTCCCACTTTCCTTATAAATGACAGGCCTATGTTTAACATCTCCGCCCTGAAGAAAACCATAACTTATCTCTTTGCTCTTGAGTTTTTATGAGGTTGTTTTGCTAACGCTGTTCCAGTAGAAACAGAAGGTACAGTTACTTTGGAAGAACCATTAGTTGAAATTTGTATAAAACCTTCAGATAAAGACCAATTCTGCAATTAAAACCAACAAGCAGCTTACCATGAGGCCTCCACGTACATGGAGGCAAAATATACCTGGTTCCAAACATTTCAATTTCCTTGTTCCATATACTTCTAGGCAGGGAAATAATGAACAAATAAGCATGTCTGTAGTAGTCACAAGGGATGAGAATGATGCAGTATTCTTTTTCAAATTCTAAGTGTTTGAGATTTCACTCCAAGAAAAATGATCCTAAGCACTTTTGTAGAATAAAAAGATATTAGGATTCTTCCTTGGAGGCACATGGTTTATTTACTAAGCACATTAGCGCTTCTTTTTTAACATATTCTTTTTTTCTCAGATAGCCAGAGTTACACGTATTTCCTTTTGTCTCCAAATGCAATGACCCTAGGATCTGAATCCACCTTTGATCCATCAGTACTTGGCAGCCCCCCAGATCAAGTGTACCATTTGACATATTATATTTTATGAACTTGTTCTGAAGGCTTTAAATAAAAACCAAAAGCTGCGAGTGAACATTCTCTCCTCAAAAAGCAAAAGCTAGGTTGAACAGAGGGAAGAAGTGGGAACCAGGTGGAGAGAGGAGAGAAGAGGCTGTTCTTTGCACTGCTCAGAACCAGTGAAGACTTTAGCTAATTTGTATTTACCCTGGATGTTTTAGTAGGTACAGACTTGTCATTATGGTATTATATTTGTATGTGTATTGCTTTACTGTATTCATTGGCTCTGAATGAAGCAGAATGCCCTTGCCCTGGGTCAGATGCCCGCTTTACTGAACCTTGACATTGATCTTCTACTTTAAAACATCCACCTCTATCTTCAAATTGCTGATTTTAATGAGAAGGCAAGGAAGGTGTCCATCTATTCCATGGGTCTTGTCTTCACCAAGGGCTTGTCCTTGAGGCTTGATATTATTCTAGTTAGCCACATCTGTGTAATACAAGTGAAGCATGTTCCCATACATCAATGTGGTATGCATTCCCCAAGGATTCACATTTTCTTTGTCCCTGTAGGGAAGCAGTGCTTAAACAAAGCTGTTCTCTTCTGTAATAAATGCAGTTGCTCCATGCACTAAACTCTGTTATAGCAAGTAGTATTTTTCTCGTGCTAACTGAAGGTATGTTGAAAGTAATGTGATGTAGGTAACCTGGAATCAGTTTACTTTCAGTGTTATGTTCTTATATGGTTGTCAATGTCTGTGCTTGGTCAGTGAAGGCACCTTTTTGTCTGTGCTTGAGTTAGTGCTGCTGCACTGTCATATGTATTAATTATGTGCTCCTGGAAAATGAAAATACAGCTATTTTCTTTAACCAGACTAAAATACAGTTCAATAAACTAAAAACAGTTCATTATTTCTTCCATTTCCAAATAATTTTTAAGATACCTCTCTGGAATTAAAATGACTTCTAAACTTTAGAAACTTGAACAACAATAAAAAAAAAAAAAAAACTAAACAAATCAACAGTTTTTATCCCAGGCTGCAAAAATTAATATATATGAGGTGGTAGACTGGGGTTGGATGTAATAGGCCTGATTCTAAGGAAGAGAAAATTCTATAAATCATTTTATGAAATCCATTAACTCTTTCAGCCACTAACCTACAAACAGTGATCTTATATTACAAAACATTAATACCGTAATTCTGAGCCATTTTTTTTCTTGTCACTGATAGGATCTGGCTCATGATGATTCTGAAGTTAGAGCTTAAAAGCATCCCAGGCATTGTTGTCTAAGTCATACTTGTGTCCTTGTTCTGTCTTTTGCTCGCTTATTAACTTGGAATTACATGTGTGGTTTTTATTATTTTTAAGGCACTCAACCAGAATGCTGAACTAAGGAGTCGGTTGAACAGAATACATTCAGAGTCTATTATTTGTGATCAGGTTGTCAGTGTAAATATTATTCCTAGCCCTGATGAGGTAAGACTCATTATTTTTAATTTTTTTTAATTTTTATTAAATCATAATTGTGTACATTGGTGCAATCATGGGGCACAATGTGCTGACTTCATATACAATCTAAAATATTTTCATTGAACTATTTAACATGGCCTTCATGGCCTTTTAATCACTATATGAATACATTTATATTCTGCATTTAGTAATTTTCACTTGTACCCTTCTAAGATGTACCGTAAGTGTGATCCCGCCAATCACCCTCCCTTCATCCATCTTCCCCCCTCCCCAAGACTCATTTTTAATAGAAGTACCTATAAAAGTATCTAAATCTACTGCACTTTTTCATTTATTTTTATGCAGTTCTCTCACTGTTCTTATGATTCTATCCATAAAGAGTTGTGTTGTGGACAGTTCAGCGTTCTTTGGACTACAGGATGTATATGAGTTTGACATCATTTACTCTTGGTGATCAGTGTCTATTTTTATTAATCTTTATTCCTGTGTTCGCCTGATGCCACTGAATATTTCGTTTATCTACTCCAGCTTGTTTATTTTCTATGTAATTCTCATTCTTCATTCTAAATGTTCCTTGTCATCAAATAGCCAATGAAATGTTTTTCAAAATCTATTTTATTTGAGAAGTTGCTAAATAAAAGTTTTCTTAAGGTTAGTTTTAAAAGCCCTATCTATCGAACACAAATGTCTTAACACTGTGATTAAGTAAATGAGGTGAAAGCTATGTTAATTAGTAGGACGTGAGCACTCCAATCTGTACAAATAATCAACACATTGAATCCCACAAAGGCATGAATGTATTCATGATCTATGTCTATGTGACTCCATAAAAATAAATATATAAAACAAACAAAAAAAAGCCCTACCTAAAGGGACAGGTCACCTGACCTTGCTAATGCTAATAGTGCTACTGCAGTCACTGCAGCTGGTGACGATGATCCACAGCCAACAGGTGTCAGTGACTGTCCACTATGTGTTGTGTCGTGCTAACTACTTTGCATGTGTTACCTCATTTGACACTATCAATAGCTCTCTGAGGTAGGTGACATTATTATTCCACTTTTCAGATTGAACAAACAATAAAAGAGAACATCTAGTACTTGGGCTAAACTTAACTGTATAATTCTATGGATGACCTTTCATAAAATTATTATTATTATTTTTTTTTTTTAGAGACAAAGTTTCACTTTGTCACCTCGGTAGAGTGCTGTAGTATCACAGCTCACAGCAACCTCCAGCTCTTGGGCTTAGGCGATTCTCTTGCCTCAGCCTCCCAAGTAGCTAGGACCACAGGCACCTGCCACAACACCTGGCTATTTTTTTGTTGCAGTTTGGCCAGGGCCAGGCTTGAACTCACCACCCTGGGCATATGAGGCCAGCGCCCTACTCAATGAGGCACAGGTGCTGCCCATAAAATTATTATTTTATAGCCATGAGAACTTGTACGTGTCAACAGCAATATAAGAGTTTTATATACAGTGGTCCATATAATAAGATGAGAATTTTAACTAATCCTAAAATCATATTTGCATCAAAAACATATATTTTACTAGAAATCTATAGGTTCATGGGTTCTACTTGCTTAGGAAATATTTGATTAAGATAGCTTATCTTTGACTTCAGCTGTCCACCCTACATCCATCCATGGGCCCTGTTTTGTATAATATTTATTTTCAGTCACTTCCCCAGCGTCTTGAAGTAGTTCTAAAATTTGTCATTTGAAAATTATTTAATCATCTCAGTTGAAATCTTCTTTTCAACCTGAAATGTACACTAGAGTACATATATGATAGTGCTCTTACATATATTTCTAATTAAAACTTATCATCCTTGAAAAAAATATTTATTAGCACTATTGTATAAAAGTACAGTTTGAAATAAGATTCAATACTCTGATCAAGTGTTTCGTTGGTTAAAATTCATGATCAGATTGGAAAGTGACTTTTATATATTCTGTCTCAAAAATTAGTCTTATAGTCTCAGCTTTCAGATGTTTGCATGAAAAAAATTAATCTTATTATTTTCTTAGCACATTTTTACAAATACCTCTTGAGGTTTAGGATACTGATTAGAATATGACTAGTAATGGCAGGCATGAGAGTAAGAGAATGAATGTGTCTCTGCAGTCAATTTAGAGTATTAATAGAGGCTTAACTTGTTAAATTCCACTTACTATCAAATGAGCATGGATTTCCAATTACGACATGATACTAACATCTTTCATCTATGCATTTTGGAATTTTTAAACATAATAGAAGGAAACTTATGCAGTGATCGTTGCTTGAGTTGCACGTGAAAATTACTTGTGTCACCACTCTTTTAACACACAGTGTTAAAAAGTAAAACTCTAGCTAATGTTAAGGAGTAGCTATTCCAATAGGAAAAAAATGATAGCACCATATATTTGTCTCCCCTGCAGGCTGGTGAGCAAATCCACGTCAGTCTCCCTCTGTCACAGCAAGTAGCCAACGAGAGCCGCCTCTCCATGTCAGAGTCTGTTTCTGAGTTCTTTGATGCCCAGGAGGTGCTTCTCTCAGCAAGTTCATCCGAGAATGAGGTAAGGTGCCTTCACCTGTCATCTCCTACTGCTTGAGACCATGAGCTTGGGTTAAAGAAAACAGCACTGTGGAAGTCTGGGTTTGTGTTTGTTTACATCACAATAAGATACCCAGATTATGGCAATGCTAAAAAACAGGCAAACTCCATGTTCCCTTTTGTTGAGCACATCTTAACACTTTTGAGCACCCATAACTTAAATTTGATGAACTAAGGGAAAGAACTATTTATTCTGTCTTCCACAATTTATATTTCAGGGTAACCAAATCGTTAATAACAGAGTTCTTTATAGAAGGAGAATTAGAAAACCACTATTCATGTACACGCACAAACACACAAATATTATTGTCTCTTTGCCAGGGACATGAACTCAAACCTGGGAGGATAATGTCTGGCACATACCTGCTTGAATAATTATGATATTGGAGCAGGTTGTTCACTGGCTGTCATAAAAACTATTGGATTACTCTTCATGCTCATAAGTCTTGGCAAGATTGCATAACAGGAAACTTGTTCCTTGGTCAGGTTACAGAACGTAGTTCTTATACTGAAATTTAGTCAAGTATGTTTGACTTGTGTTTTTGTAATTTTTTTTTGTTTGTTTGTGTTTTTTGTTTTTTGAGACTGAATCTCACTTTGTTGCCTTGGGTAGGATTGCCATGGCATCACCATAGCTCACAGCAACCTCAAACTCCTAGATTCAATTGATCTCTTGCTTCAGCCTCCCCAGTAGCTGGGACTGCAGGCACCCACCACAAGGCCCAGCTACTTTTTCTTTTTTTTAGTAGAAAGGGGGTCTCACTCTTGCTCAGTCTGGTCTTGAACTCCTGATTGAGCTCAGGAAGTCCACCCTCAGCCTCTGAAAGTACTAGGATTACAGATACGAGCCACCATGCCCGGCCTGATTTTATTAAAATGGATTTAGGGGGCAAAAGTGGCTTTCTGCCACATGGCTGAATCTCATAGTGGAGAAGTCTAGGCTTTTTTTTTTTTTTTCATGCATAAAGGAAGCAGCCAAAATTCTCTCCCACACAGCTGAATAGGAGTTTTGCCATTTGGGATTGCAAATTTGTACTGCATTTTTACAAAAAAAGAAATGAAATAGCTGTTAAATGTTATTTCCATGTGTGTAGAAAATCGATTGGGGGAAACATCCTGACAATTACTAGAAGTTGTTTTTGGATGTTTGAAATTATGAGTGATTTTAGGAAGGAAGGTAAAGAGGAAATGAAAAAGAAATAATGAACACATATCACTTTCATACATGGGTAATACAAGAAAAGTAAAGCAGGATTCTTGTACTGAATTTGCCGGTGTACCAAGGTGTGCTCCTGCTTCTCAGATCCCACAGCATACATTAACAGGTTCACAGAGACCCCCCGTCTCAGGCCAGTGTGCTACTTTAATTACTTGTAATGGCAATTAATACTGTCAGATGGACAAAATAATCGTGCTTGCTGCTTAGTGCCTTGTTCCCTGTAGGCAGATTTGCATGGTAGGCCTCATTCCAGTCAGGAGGTTGCAGAACAGTAATAGAAAAACTGAGTTGATTGGATTTAAGGCCCAGGGAGCCAGGATATTAAAGCCCCATACTCCCTCTCCATCACAGGGAGAAGGCCACGTGGCCTGGGTATATGCAACTGTCAGCATGCACCCTGGGGACTGCTGTTCTATAGGCATGCTACCAGAATTTCCTTTTCTAACTCTTCTTTGTCTGAGCTACCCTAATTAACAATTCCTCATCCTTCTATCAGGTTAAGTTGAACTTGACTGTGTGTTACCTGAGCTCTCTCTCCTCATCTGATGACTTTATAGCTTATCTCTCTGAGAGCAACTTTATTGCCCTGTTTCCAAACTCCTGGAGCACACCAAGCTGAGTCCTCAGGTACTACCTGCCCTAGGTGCTAGGGATACAGGCGGGAAGAGGATGCTAAGTAGGTTGTTACATGAGTCCCTGCACAGTGGTAGTGCCCCCCCGGGGGTGGAGTGAGGGACAGAGGAAAATGAACTTAGAGGCAAAGAGAGGGTGAAGGGGCAGGGCAGAGGTGCATGGAGACGGTGAGTTCACTTTGAGGCATTATGAGTTTAGACTGCACAGTGGAATTATCTGTCAGGCATTTGAATGGTCAAGTCTGAAGCCAAAGGACAAGCAAGTCTGGAGAGAGAGTCAGCTCAGGACCCACATCACCAGCTCCCAGTTAGACTTGCCACCTGGTACTCACTGAACCTCTAAATCAACATATCCAGAAAAACATGTCCAGAACACTCAGCCTGCCCACGCCTCTCATACTGCCTGTCTGAGTGTTCTTGTATCCAGGTGTTTCCATCAAATGCCCGGGCTTTATCCTGCACTCCTTCTGTTCCTTTACTACCACCCATCTTCAGTTTCTGCAACTTATATCACCTAAGCACTCCCAGAAACACCATTTCCTGCAGCCTCACTGCCACTGCTTCACGCCTAGGTCACCCTCACATCCCATAGCTGGCTTTCCAGCCTCCTGTCTTGCCCCTCTGATCTGTTTTCCACTGGCAACCTGAGATGGTAATCTTTCTAAAAGGCAAATCTGATTATGTCCTTATTCCCCACAGTCTGTGGACAGTCTGTGGGACAATTAGCTATGAAAACAAAGACCTTTCAGTCTGACACCTGCTCTCAGGGACAGCGTCAACCCCCCTGTCTTCTTCTAGGCTTCCCAGCAGCCAAAGGAAGGAGGTGTCCATTTGCTAAGGGCGCCTGTGTCTCTGGCTATAGCAGGAAGAATGACTCTCCTGCAGCCCACACGGGAACAAATTGAATTACACGTCCATTCCTCATGCCCTGTATCTTACAGGTTTTCACAAAATAACTGGTTTTGCTTAGTTACACTTTCTCCATCACAAAACTCAGTCTTCCATATTTGAAGGTGCAGGACCAAGAGATAAGCCTAAGTGACAGACACCATGGCGATCTCAGAGTTGCTCCTCCCCTTCCGCTAAGGATTAGTTACATGGCTCCCCTGTGATGAGGCCCCAGGAGCCGCCCAAGTCTTGTCACTAACAGGTTGGGCAGGCCTGGTGATTGACTCTGCTCTGAGAATCCTAGTTAGGCTCAAACTGTAGGTTCTAGGTGACCCCTGCACTTGCCTGGTCACCCTGTGGGACACTTCTCCCCAAATCCACACATTCAGTTCCCTCCCTCATTTCAGTCCCTTATTCCAAAATCACCCTCTGGGAAGATACACAGGTGCCTCATCTATAATTTAGAGTTACCATTTCCTCTTCTTCTCTAATCTTTTATATCCTTTCCTCTTCATGTTGTTCTCCCTTCACATTCATCACTATCTTTTTAAAAAATTAGATTAATATGAGAATACAAACAATTTTCAACATTTGTGTTTGTTAAATAAGGTCCCTGTTGTGGTTGTGCCTCTCACCAAGAGGTGCGACATATACCCTCACGGCGCCCGTTAGGTGAGAGCACACCAAATCTTCCTCCCTCCTCCCCTCTTCTCCTCCCCTTTTTCTGCCTCCCCTATTCCCCCTCCCTCTAACTTGAGTTAAATTAAGTTTTTCTCTTTGGTAGGCTTGTATTAGTCAATCTAATGGCTTCATAGAATATTGAATACACTGGCTATTTGCTTTTCTATTCTTGCAATACTTTACTAAAGAGAATGTTCTCCAACTCTATCCAGGTTTATACAAAAGATGTAGGATCTCCATCTTTTTTATGGCTGAATCCTATTCCATGGTACACATATACCACAGTTTATTAATCCATCCCTGGGTTGATGGGCACTTGGGTTGATTCTACATCTTGGCGATTGTAAATTGAGCTATGGTAAACAATCTAATGCAAATGTTTTTATGGTAAAATGATTTTTTTTCTTCTGGGTAGATACCTAGGAATGGGATTGCAGGATCAAATAGAAGGTTTATTTTAAGTTCTTTGAGAATTCTCCATACTTTTTCCAAAGAGGCTATATTAGTTTGCATTCCTATCTACTGTGTAGAAGTGTTCCCTTCTATCCACATTCAGCCAGTATCTGCAGCTTTGGGACTTTATCATAGCTCAATTTCCAATGTAATCAATACTATATGAAGCCAGTAGATTTACAAAAGTATGTTTATAAGGATGTTCATCCAAGTATTGTGCATGATTTTTAAAAAGTCAGAAATCACTTAAATTCTGGTTAAATTTCTTGTTATAACTGTATGAGGAAATAGGATGCCTTTCTAAATAAAGATGAAGAGCTATACTATAATGGAATTGTATTCCAAATGCTATAAAACAATATGTAAACCAAACTCCTTTTTCAGTCTAAAGATAGATACGTCCATATGTTTGTGTAGGTATTTCAAAATTGGGGGATAATATTCACAAAATGTTAGAAGTGATGGGATTATGGGTGATTTTCATACTTTCCTGTTTACCCTCAAGTAATTTTTAATGTTTTACTATAATAATGCTTTATATTTAAGTTCAAAAAATATGTAGCTCTAAAAAAATAAATAAAATATATAGTTCTGGTGGTACCCATAGCTAAGTGCGTAAGGTACCATCCACATATTCCCAGGCTGGTGGGTTTGAACCTGGCCCAGCCACCTAAACAACAATGACAACTGCAACAACAACAACAAAAAATAACCAAGCATTGTGGCGGCCACCTGTAGGTCCAGCTACTCGGGAGGCTGAGGCAAGAGAATAGATTAGGCCTCCTACTAGATTAGGAGGTTGCTGTGAGTTGTGACACCACTGCACTCTACCGAGGGCGACTCTGTCTCAAAAAATATGCATTTTTTTTGTTTCATATTGAAGAAAGTGAGAACATTGTAGCAGCCTTCTTGCCTTCAGTAGAGTCATTGGTTTTCCCATTCCTCTGCTGGTTCTATCCCTTTCCTCTCTTTCCTTAGCTATCCTGTTCCTGAGGGCCCTTTGTATGTACACTGTTTCTTGATTTTATTCATATGCCAACCTTGGTTTCTTTTTAGTTCTGTATTTTTCTCAAAGAATGGCTTAATTCTTGCTCTCCCCCCATCCTCACTGCAGCATCTGAATCTGAGCAGTCAGGATTTCTTATTTGGGTCTATGCAGTAGCCTAGTGTCTGGGCTCCCCGAGGAAAGCTGCCAAACATCTTCCTGAAAACTAAATCGGACTCGAGCGTTCCCTTGCATTTCTGCTGGTTCTCATGGATTGCATGTGACTCCCCACACTCCGTCACAGCCACGCTCAGTGTCTTCACACTCCTGGGATAAATGTTTCTCTCTGTGATCTTTGCTTCTGCACACTCTTCCTTCTTCTTCTTCTTTTTTTTTTGAGACAAAGAGTTTCACTATGTCACCCTCAATAGAGTGCTTTGTGGTCACAGCCCCCAGCAACCTCAAACTCTTGGGCTTAAGCAATTCTCTTGCCTCAGCCTCCTAGTAGCTGGGACTGCAGGCGCCCCCCCACAATGCCCAGCTATTTTCTTGTTATTGTCATTGTTGTCCCGGCCGGGTTGGAACCCACCAGCTCCGGCGCATGTGACTAGTGCCCTAACTACTAAGCTACGGACACTGAGCTGCTTCTCTCTCTCTGACAACTGGACAATCCTCATTCATTCTCTAGCAGCCCGTTAAACTATTATTTCCTCTGGGCTGAGTCATACGGCCTTCTAGGTGCATTCTTGGTAAATTGTACTGAAATATTTCTGGCTCTGTCTGGCCTCCCCCGGCCTCCTGCCTAATTAAGAGAGGAAGTTGCTTAAAAACTGGGACACTTTTCTAGCGATCCTATATCCTGGCTCACAGAAGACCCTCAAGTGCTCACTGTACCTATGCTAGACACACTGTGACCTCTGCTTCTCATTGCAGTGACGTTTTATTATAGTATTTGATTATCCAAGCTTACAATACTGAACAAGAATTCTGATGCCTCAATGTTCTTTATTCTTCCCTTCCTTAGGCTTCAGATGATGAGTCTTACATCAGTGATGTGAGTGATAATATATCTGAAGACAACACCAGTGTTGCGGACAATATTTCTCGGCAAAGTATGCATCATTTGAGCTTCCAGGTTGTTCTATCTACATGCCAAATTATAACACTGGTGACTAAATGAACAGACATTTCTCCCCCCCACCACCACGAATTGTTCTTTTTGCAGCTGATTGCTCAATGGATTTTAATGTTATATTATCTGTTGAGGTAAATGGTTGAAAATATTGGGAGGTAAATGGTGAGATAGTGAAAATTTTTTACCTTTTGCTCAAACCAAACATTTAAGTCTTTGCTAAATAGAGTTAATTTTTCTTTAATTCAATGTACCTTCCTCGATGATATTTGAGGATATTTATCACCTGTTTAAAAACCTATATGCTGGTGTTTTGTGCATTTGTTAACAACCTTGTTTGAAATAATTCCATTTGCTCTTGAGTCAGTACAATGAAGGCTCAGGAAATATATCACAATCATAATATTTTTTTGCAATCATGGTTATTTTAAAGAGTTTTCCCCCTTCTTGATTTTATGAAATCAGGAAAGCAAAGTATCTTTCACTGTGGTTCTCCCTCTTCTAGTCCTGAATGGGGAGCTTACGGGAGGGGCCTTCCGAAATGGACGTCGAACGTGTCTGCCAGCTCCTTGTCCTGACACCAGTAACATTAACCTGTGGAATATCTTGCGGAACAACATTGGTAAAGACCTGTCCAAGGTCTCTATGCCTGTGGAGCTAAACGAGCCGCTCAACACCCTGCAGCATCTCTGCGAGGAAATGGAATACAGCGAGCTTCTAGACAAGGCGTCGGAAACCGATGACCCCTACGAGCGCATGGTAATCAGTAACTCCGCAGGACCCTTTAGGGATGTGCCACTTCTAGACATGGACTAAGCCAGAATTTGGTATGATGACGCACCTGCTTTTGCGTAACATTCTGCGCCTACGTGAGAGAGAAGTTGGTCTTTTTGCATAAATCACAGAGGGCCAAAAAGTCCCAGATAGATATCAGTCCTAGACACATCTTTACTAGAAGATACACATTTGGTGGCTTATCCTTGGTCCCTAGAGGATATTTCTAAAGTTAGACAGTAAACGCATCATGTTCCTTAGAGGTTTGAGGCATGGCTTGCCCTGCTTTATCAGCTTTTCCTGGATGCCAAGATAACCCATCTGTTTAGGAACATAGGTCTGAGAGAGTGATTTCCTGTCTATGCTCTGCCCTTTACTCCCTGACTGGAAAACTGGCCCTGCCCTCTGCGGAGCACCAGCGGCCACAACCACTCTGCACCTGTGCAAGATTGGCACATGGCATAACTTCTCAACTGGCTTTCAGAACCTTTGAACTCTGAGATACCCATGCAGTTGGGTGGACGTGAAAGTGAGGAACACTTGACCTCAATGACCTGTGGTCCCCTGTTCTGTGTATTTGTTTCACTATGTGTTGATGGAGCTACTGTGCAAATTGAAAATACAAATGCCATCACATCCACACCCGTCCACGAGCAGTGTGTAAAATCTAGAGGAAAAGGGACAAAAGCCCAGACGCCAGTCTCTCCTATATTATTTTCCTTTCTCCAATGTTTTAACAGGTTCTCGTTGCCGCATTTGCAGTGTCGGGGTACTGCTCCACGTATTTCCGAGCAGGAAGTAAGCCATTCAACCCAGTCCTGGGGGAGACTTATGAATGCATCAGAGAAGACAAGGGATTCCGCTTTTTCTCAGAACAGGTAAGTGCCAGTGGACTCAGTGAGGATTCTGTAGAGGTAGGAAAGCCGTTTGCAGATGGAAACAGCCTTTGATAACTATTTGGGGTAGGTTATGATACCAGTTCATGGAAAATTTACTAAGCTCATCAGCATCATCGCCCCCTCGAAATTGTGCAAGTTCTCTGTGTTTAAGCATGGAATCTTGAAAGCTAACAATTTACTTACACATTCTAAGAGTAATTCACTAGTAGAAATGGATGAATAGTAGCTTTTGTTGAGGGTAACCAATATACATTGTAAAAACAATTATGGCTTCTGAAAGTTTTAACACTGATGTCACTGCCTTCCTTTTTCTTTTTAATTACCAGGTTAGTCATCATCCACCCATTTCTGCCTGTCACTGTGAATCAAAGAATTTTGTGTTTTGGCAAGGTTTGTATTTCAATTATAATTTAAAATCACACGTAGGAGCCTATGATATAATGTCTGGCTTCTGAAGGTACATTGTGCCCACTTTAGATCTCTACCTTTGAAACTCAGAGAATGTTGGTAATTGGTGCAGAATTCCATTGGAAAAATTCCATTTCCTGGTTTAAATATGAAACTGTGTCATGGAGGAGATGAGATTGCTTATCTAGGAAGCAAAGCTTTATGGAACGGCAGAGCTCCCTGCTGCCTGCGCTAGCTCAGAGCCATCGCCTCGTCTCATGGTGCTTCATTGTCTGCGTCTGCAATGTGGAGGCGCCATCTGCTGCCTTCTCGTGTCTTGGGGGTGTGCAAAGACATTTTAATCCTGCAGGAAGGCTCCACGGCACATCATCTGTGGTCATAAATGTTGCAATAATTCCCGGTCTTTAACTCACTGGGACTCGGGCTTGGCTTGAAGTCCTTACTTATTAAAGCCTATCGTTCAGTCAGAGAGTCACAAGTTTGCCTAAAATAAAAAAGTTTCAAAACACCATTAGAAAGAAAATAATATATACATAAATTTGACCATGAACTGCAAATAATTCATACCTGTCTGGAAGGTTACTTCATTGCTCACTGAATGGCTTTTCTCATGAGCATCACCATAATCTGAAAACACACTAAATTGTAGAGTGCTGTAACTGTACTTTATAAGACAGTAAATCATTTCTCAGGCAGAGCCAAGAGTCAAAAATTTTGTGGAGACAGCACCAAACTCCTTTAGATCATCAAAATAGGAAGAGGTGGCTATCACAAATGTACAGGTAAATTTGAGTTTCCGCAAGTAAAACATAAAGCCATCATATGAGATAAGGTGCTGGGGCCTGGGCAGCGTTTTAACAACAAATGTAGGAACACGTTCATTAAGTTAATCTCACTTTTTCATAAATCTTAACTGTATTAAGAGATTTTTTTTTTTTTACTCTTTTCCCAAATCATATAACTCTTCTATATGGGGGGTGTTGTGTATATAAATCAATGGTATTACCACACTGTAATTTTTTTTCATATACACCTCATGCCTGGTATAATGTTAACTGTCTTTACCTTTTAATTACAACTACATCATTTGTTACTACCTGGACACTAAAGCACTGTGGAGTCTGGGTTTATATGTGAATGTGAAGATGTACATGTGCACACGTTATTCCAGATTTCTCCCTGTTCAGCTGAAAATTAATAAAGAGTCTATGTTTATAGAGAAACATCGATTGTTTTGGTTAACGTTCATATTTTCACCTTGGGCCGTCTTCAGGCACTGCTGTTTTAAATCAACAATGTAGAATCAATTGTGATTGCAAAACTTTTTCTCGAATATAAGGCAAGAATTATTTTGTACATAACCAATGATTATATCTAGAGTATTTATTTCTTATCTTCTGCTTATGTTGTTTAGATATCAGATGGAAAAACAAGTTCTGGGGAAAGTCGATGGAAATCCTGCCTGTTGGAACACTGAATGTCATGCTTCCGAAGTAGGTGGCTCCCCTCCCCCTGCTCCCAAAACGAGAATGTTAGCATAGTTAGCAAAGTTTCCCAACATCCTTTCACATCCTCCACCAGTCAGTGCCAGGCACCTGCCATGACCCGGCCGCTGTGCTGATATTCATTTGATATGGAAGCTCCGCTCTTTAATATCTGTGCCGTACAATTTATAATTTCACTTTTGAGTTCGTCTTAGGTCTGGGGACTATTTTAAATTTTAAGTTAGTAATCAATGAAGAGTGATGGAATCCTTTTATAGTCGTGTTCTAGAGGATATGGCCGCTAAATCTTTTAAAATAAATTGAAGTTTTTGTTGAGGTCAAGGGCTTGATTGTTTGTATTTCTTTATTTGGTTTTTTGTCTTGTTTTTGTCTCTTTGAATGACAGAATTTGCTGGTGGACTGGATAAGGAGGAAGGTGGGGAGAGGGAGGTATTCCCAGGTCCTCAAAATAAACTTTCAATATTTGAAAATTCATGAGGAGGAAAGTTTTCCTAGATGTATAAATTGCTATAATTTATTATAAATTATATAATAATTATATTATAATTATATAATGGTATTATATTGGTATTGGTATTATTATTGCCTACAATATACAATTATACATTGGCATAATTGGTATAATAATAACTGTCTACGTTATACCAATTTATAAATTTTGTGGGAACTTGAAACTTTTTATCTTCTCTTAAAATAACATTTTATTTGAAAATATATGTAATGTGGCTTGACGCCTGTGGCTGAATGGGCTAAGGCGCCAGCCACGTACACCTGAGCTGGCAGGTTTGAATCCAGCCCGGGCCACCAAACAACAATGACAGCTGCAGCCCAAAAATGGCCGGGCATTGTAGCGGGCACCTGTAGTCCCAGCTACTTGGGAGGCAGAAGCAAGAGACTCGCTTAAGCCCAGGAATTAAAGGTTGCTGTGAGCTGTGATGCTACAGCACTCTATCCAGGGTGACAGCTTGAGGCTCTGCCTTAAAAAAAAAAAAAGAAAAAGGAAAATATATGTAATGTGCAAAAACTTAACGGTGTTTGAAGCTATTCTGTAGCTTGGCAGGAATTCTGTAACTTTACTGCCCACAATTTGCATTAGGTTTGTGCCATCTTGGTTATGTTCCTCACTCACTTCTCAAAGAATTATCCACTTCTTTGTTCTTAACTTAGAGTATAAAATAGTGTTTCCAGAGTAATAGTTCTCATATGCACACCCTGTGGTGCCCCTCTCCACCTGGCGTCCCTCGTGCTGGCCACTGCCTGCCGAGTAAATCGTAGACTCCTCGGCACGTCACTGAAGGCCCTGTGGGCTCTCCACATCCTACCTCGCCTGCCTTGCCTCCAGCCACACCTGCTTACATGGAGCACAGCTTTCACAGGCTTCAGATACCTCCTGCTCATCTGACATCTCTGGCTTTATGGCTACTTATCCCTGGCCAATGGTGTGCTCCCATCCATCATCCAAGTTTGGCTGGAACCCAACTTCCTCTATGACATTTTGCTTGACACTCAGCCCGTGGTCCAGGCAGATCTAAGGACTGAGGACTCTTCCTATGTGTTCCCATGATGCTTTGTTTATTCATCTGTTATAGCCCTCACCACACTTTTAAGTATTTATTTATAGATCCATCTATCCCTACCATCCTTTTGGCTCCAGAAGAGCAGGAAATAGGTCATATTCAACTTTGTAGCTTTAGCACCTGGCTCATAAGAAGCATTTATATTCCTGAAGTAAATTAATCATGTAATAAATATTTATGGCCACATAGAGACTTTCAAGAAAGAAAGGAAAGGTGGGGGGGGACTTTAACCAAAGAATATTCTTTTTAGTAGAAATATTCCTCTGTATTTGAAACCTCACTGTTTGTAATCAAAGTTATATTCTTCACTAGGTACGGAGATTACTATGTGTGGAATAAAGTCACCACCTGCATACACAACATCCTCAGTGGGAGAAGGTGGATAGAGCATTATGGAGAAGTAACCATTAGAAATACCAAAAGCAGTGTTTGCATTTGCAAGCTCACATTTGTCAAGGTAAATAATATCATACAACAGTAAAAGAAAATAGTACAAAGTCCCTCCTAAAGGAGAAATGGAAGTCACCTTAAACAGCGGCAAGCGAATTTATCCCGTAGCATTGGTCCTTGACATTGTCGATAAGAAAGCAGAAGGAGCTGGAGAAGTTTCTCAGGGCGCGCTGGCTCCTGAAGACATGGCGGTCAGAAAGGGTGCCATCTCGGGGTAGGGCCTGTGGCTCAAAGGAGTGGGGTGCCGGCCCCATATGCCGGAGGTGGTAGGTTCAAACCCAGCCCCAGCCAAAAAAAAAAAAATGAAAGAAAGGGTGCCATGTCCAAACAGAAGAAAACAGATTTCTTTTCAAAGACTTCTTTTTAAACAGCCAGTTAGCAGTTCATTAAGTAAAATTCCAGCAAACACTTTTGCCCAACCCGGTCTTCTGATTTATATTTCTCTTTCTGTTCCTGCCTGATCGCATGTTTAAGTAATCTTCTTTTAGGGAGCTAATAATAATGCACTTGTCATTCTCTGAGGACATGTACTAAGAGCAGATATGTAGGTGATTCCTACTGGTCACTACACACTCATCCAACCTGGCTACCACTATAGTCCAAATAAGTTCAACAAAGGGCATCACCTTTGTCCATAAGAAAGGGTGTTTGGGACAGAAAGGCCTACAGAACAGCATTTGCTTCTGTGTCTCTCTGGTCTGGGGCATAACACAAATATCACCCCACCTTTGCTTAGGTGTGCTACAGAAGTCAACATGCCACAGGAAGCCTACCAGCCCCCATCATCTTGACTTGTGATCCATTCTAATATGGTAGACAGGTAACATATAAGAATCTTAAAACTCTAGGATTTTTTTAGATAAATCCGTGTAAGCCACATTGGAAGGTCATGTTTATTTCTTTTTATTTTTCAGATTAATGTGAGGGTATAAACAATTGCTCATGTTCATTTCAATTGATTATTTTAGACATTGCCCGTTATTTTTTTTCTTACAGGCAGATGAGGTAGCTAGAGCCAAAGGGCCAAGGTCACTGTGTGCTCTGACTGGGCAGGAATAGGAAATGCACACATGTGGTTTTGTCAGCTATGAAAATTTCAGTGCACGCCTGCCTCCAATATTTAATACGCAGAGTCCGTGTTGTATTTAAAAGATATAAATCAAGCCTATAAACTGTCAAATAAAATATGTCCTGTTCTTTCCCCTTGATGAAGATAATTTTCATAATGAAACCTGTAGGTCCAGGTTGGACCTTTTAGAACTCCATGCTGGGAAGCTGGCAGCACAAGAAAGCCAGTCCTGGCCCACAGCCTTCCCTGCTTACTTCCCACCTCTGGCCCTATCCTGCACTGTGAAGGGTCTCACGTGTGACAGAAGCTCCAGTTCACACGTCCCAGCACTGTCCACACCCCCACAAACAGCCAGCCTTGGCCACCCCTCAGACCTAAAGGTGTACACACTGGTATTTGGTCTGACTTTGGGAGGATAAATCAAAACTTTGCACCAGCTGTGGAATAAGCCTTTTGACCCAGGAATCCTAGGGTCCTGCCTACTTGGGGCCTGATCTGAAGGGGGGTCAGAAGGTACAGGTAGGCAAATTCCCACAGATTCCTCATTCCTTGGAAAGCAGCATGACTAAAAGAAGGCCACTACCAGGGCTCAGCGCCCATAGCTCAGTGGTTAGGGTGCCAGCCACATAAACCAGGGCTGGCAGGTTCAAACCCAACCTGGGCCTGCTAAACAATGATAACAACTACAACAAAAAAAATATCCAGGCCTTGTGGCAGGTGCCTGTTGTCCCAGCTACTTGGGAGGCTGAGGCAAGAGACTCACTTAAACCCAAGAGTTTGAAGTTGCTGTGATGCCACCCCACTCTACCAAGGGTGACATAGTAAGACTCTGTCTCAAAGGAAAAAAAAAAAGCCACTGCCAGGTCCCTCATAATAAAATGTAGCCATTTATAGATACAGTGAAAATTATTTCACAAACTATTTCTGCAGCATGGCCAACTAAAATTCATATTCTTCTTAGCAAAGTATCTCAAGAATGGAAGAAAAAGTATCCAATGTACTTAGCCCTACTATGAAGCTAATTTATATCTTTCATAGGAAGGCTATAACCCAACAATAACACAAGAATATGGGGAAAGGGGCAAGAGAAGGGTGGGAAGGAGTGAGGTTGGGATGGAGGGAGAGTAATTGGTGGGGCCACACCTACAGTGCATCTTAGAAGGGTACAGGCAAACCTTACTAAATGCAGAATACAAATGTCTTCATACAATAACTAAGAAAATGCCATGAAGGCTATGTTAATCAATTTGGTGAATATAGTTCAGATTGTATATGAAACCAGCACATTGTACCCCGATTGCACTAATGTACACAGCTATGATTTAATAACAAAAATAAAAATAAAAGAAACAAAATTGTATTACATGTAATGTTTTCTAATGAATGGCGTGGTGCCTGTGGCTCAGTGGGTAGGGCACCCACCCTATATACCAGGGGTGGTAGGTTCGAACCTGGCCCTGGCTAATCTGCAAAACAAAAAAATAGCTGGGCATTGTGGCGAGCACCTATAGTCACAGCTACTCCGGAGGCTGAGGCAAGAGAATCGCCTATGCCCAGGAGTTAGAAGTTGCTGTGAATTGTGACCCCACGGCACTCTACCGAGGCCAATAAAGTGAGAATCTGTTTCTAAAAAAACAAACAAACAAATCTAATGAACACAAAAAGGATGCCAATATCAAAATTGTAAAGAGGCTTGGCACCTATAAGACAGTGTTTACGGCGTTGGTCACGTAAACAGAGGCTGACGAGTTCAAAGCTGGCCTGGGCCTGCTAAACAACAATGACAACTGGAACAAAAAAAATAGTCTGGCAACTGTAGTCCCAGCTACTCGGGAGGTTGAGGCAAGAGAATCACTTAAGCCCAAGAGTTTGAAGTTGCTGTGAGCTGTGTGATGCCATGGCACTCTTCTGAGGGCGACATAGTGAGACTCTATTTAAAAAAAAAATTGTAAAGACTATACCATGCAAAATTAAAAGAAATTTGGTATAATTATCCTATCAGAATACATAGCTAATAAAGCAGGCAACATTTTAGAACACAGAGAAGAACTTTTCAAAATGACAAAAGGGGCACTTCCACAGCAAAGATATCCTATCATAAAACCTATGTATATAATAGTATAGCTTCAAATAATGCATGAGTTGAAAGGCTTAAAAGAATGAGGCAAATTCAAATCATATTGGGGTATTTTTCCCTATGTATACAATAGTATACCTTCAAATTATGCATGAGTTGAAAGACTTAAAAGAATGGTATTTTTAATCAAAATACAAGAACTACTAGAACTTTCCCCAGAGAGATTCAGAGGAAGGGGCCTATTTTTCTTCCTCTAGCCTTAATAGTAGTTCTCTACCTGTGGGTCCTGACCCCTTTGGACCATTGGCAAACACATCCTACATATCAAATATTTACATTATGATTCATAATACTAGCAAAATTACAGTTATGAAGTAGCAACAAAAATAATTTTATGGTTGGGGGACACCACAACATGAAGAACTGTATTAAAGGGTCGCAGCATTAGGAAGGTTGAGAACCACTGCTACGGTCTCACTCTGTTGCTCCTTACTGGCAGATCCCATGTGGTGCCAGCAAGCTGGCAATCATGGGGTCCCAGCATCAACCAAGTCCAACATCCAAAATCAGTGCAAAGAGGTGAGTTTGGAGCCAAGAGATTTAATAACTGGCTTAAGACTTTTAGTATTTCTTTTCACCAAATACCCTCCTTTCCACCCATTTACATGGACTTTTATTTTTAAAGGCTTAAAATTTAATAACAATAACAATGTTTGAGATAAGGACTAGAAACAAAAACCTCATAAAGAATGAACGACAATAAATACATTCAGAAAGGAAATCAGACGATTGCTACATTGAAATATTAAGCAATAATAATAATGCAAAGAAAGTAACATTCACATTGTCAGATAAGAGTATGTCTATTATATATTTTGACTCTGAGGTTCAGTATTGAGTCATCAGTTAACTACATCTTCTTTTTGTCCGAAGTCTCAAAAATTAGACAACTAATATTTGTAAATAAGAGTAAAAGATAATTTCAAAAAACAGATCATAGACTTTTAATTCCAGGTTATTCTGATTCATGGCCAGTCATTATGCTTTGAACTGTTGTATATTATTTTTGCGCATTTGCTCAAAGTGATTTATTGAAAATAAATTTTATCTCTATGAAAGGGAATAGGCTATTTTACCTGATAAATAATATTAATAAAGCAAGGTAAATTATGTTAATTGATTCAACAGCAAAAGAAAAGCATTTAGTTTCCACTAGGTCAAGTGACTATGACTACATACATATATAAAATCTGCCCATTTCTCACTCTATTATTGATAGTTTGATAAATGCAACTAATATTCAGGAGTACTACGCTTATTATAAATTTAAATAAGTAGTTAAATCACTGCCTGAGAGCTTAAAGAGGTTGTTAAATAACCACTTGTGTATCTTTTCTCTGAGATAAACAAATAGGAGAAATAAACCTGTGAGGTAACATGAAAATATGTGTTTGAATTCTAACAGACATTTCAAAGTAGGAGGATATTCAGCAAAAGGGATTAAGGTGTTCCTTCATTATGTGTACCACACACAGATGAGCTGCATGCGTATATGGGCATACATAAACAACACCAAAAGGATGAATAGATTTTCACCCAACAATTTGGGAAGAAATTTAACTGAAGGATTTGTATGTTATATCCATTAACCAAAACCAAACTGTATCCCATAATTTTTTTTCCTGCCTCACAGTATAGAAGACTAAATGAACTTCTACAAATTTGTTTTGGCCTTCATATTACAATTCATTTCCTGCCAACTTTTCCTCACTTAACTAAGTTTAACCTAAAGCTGCCTCCATATATAGTTAACTATAACTTCATTTAATGTGTAAACAATCTGCAACTAACCTCAGAGCATATCTTATAACAAGTAGTAAAGTCATAGCCAACTATAGCAGCTTAACCTTCATCCAATCATAGGCTGAAAGCTGGCAAAACATGTCTAAACAGAGCATATTGGGAACTGCAGCAAATCAGCTTATTTCTACTAGTCATTTCCATTTCTTTGACTATGAATACTGCCTGGACATATTGTGGAAGGAAGCTCTCTGCACTGCATTGGGTCCTAAGTACTACCTATTACCCAATTTGTTTTTTGTTGTTGTTCAATTAAATTCTGTTAAATTTACCTTGTGTAAGATTTTCCCTTTAACACACCTTAATTTCTTTTGGGCTAGTAAGCTGTCAGGGCTGATGTAATTGTTTTTATAAAAATGCCCATCCATTTATTCTTTGAATCCCCCATCAACATTCTCATTGTTTCTCATTATTCAGGTTTTTCACTCAATGAAGATACTATCTCGGGATACTTTCTGATTTTCATAGAGAAAGGATGACACACAAAGGCCAAGTCATTCCTCATTGTAATTAATAATCAGTACAGGGCTATTTTAATTGTTCCTCTGAGTCTATTTTAATGTATAACTATTAACAAATCAGATCAAGATGCTATTCCCAGGGGCCTCATGCACTTGAGTCAGAAACCAGGCTTTTGATTGATCTTCAGTATAAAGGAAATAATACTTAAGCAAGCATTAAAAAGGTACTTTGACAGCAAACCAACAGGGGCTATTATCTTTATTTTCATTCTTTTCTAGTGATTTATTAGAGGTCACCATTTGAACATGACAATCCCCTGCAAAGAACTAAAGTGAGTATATGTAGACAAATTATGGAATTGTTAAGGTTACCATAAAATCATGCCCTAAGTAGGGATATTCACAACTAAGTTACATATTTAATTCTTCCTTTGCCTCAGCACAAGAGAAAAATCCATCCATGGATTATATTTTAATTCAAAATAGGAAATAACTATTTGATGATACATATATTTGCATTGGGTGGTTGCCTTTTAAAATGTATCCTATAAAATGCACACAAAGTGGAGTTCAAAAGAAAATTAACTAAACTTAAGTTAAGATCCTTTTACTAAGAGATGGAAATACTTAACGTTTTTTAGAAAATGTTTAGAATGTCTCCTTTAATTAACATAAAGTTCTGATTAGATAAATGGTTTTCAAATGAGCTCTCAAAACTTCTCTTTGTATCAGGATGCTCTAACTTGCTTAAAACACCTCTCAGAAATAGAGACTGTACAAGAATTTCACTTACTCATTTAGTGTGCATATTTTATCTTTCCATATTATAAGAATCCATAATAAACTCTCAAGTAGGACAAATGGTGGGTTCAGAGTTAAATTTAAAAAATTATCTCCTCCCCAAATTAGAAAACAAACTGAATTTGAAAAATTATTTCTTCCCAAATTTAAGGAATAAAATGCTTTGGGAGTTTAGGTATGGGTGGGATTCTCAGAAACAATCATTGCATTGACTTCAGTTGTCCCAGAGTGACCAACTGTCCCAGTTAGTCTGAAACTGAGGGGTTTCCTAGGATGAGGAACTTCCAATGACAGAACTTGAACAGTCCCAGGCTAACCAAGTGGCGGATTCCCACTTGCATGTGGGTATTTACACACTCTTAGTACTCACTACCTTTTATCCTTTTATAATTCATTATACTTCCTGGACACTCTGATCTTCCATTCCTGCCATTCTTTGATTACTTCAAAAGCTAAAAAATTTAAAAATATCTACTCTCACTTCTCTTAGTACTTCAGCGGTGAAGCTAAGTTAAAGAGAATGCAACATATTCCTTAAAACTTAAACTAGAGGCTCGGCGCCTGTGGTTCAACGGGCTAAGGCACTAGCCACGTACATTGGAGCTGGTGGGTTCGAATCCAGCCCCGGCCCGCCAGACAACAATGACAGCTACAACCAAAAAATGGTCGGGCGTTGTGGTGGGCGCCTGTAGTCCCAGCTACTTGGGAGGTGGAGGCAGGAGACTCGCTTGAGCCCAGGAATTGGAAGTTGCTGTGAGCAGTGAGGCCACAGCACTCTATCCAGGGTGATAGCTTGAGGCTCTGTCTCAAAAAAAAAAAAAAAAAAAAAGAATGAACAAAGATAAACACATCCAGAAAAGAAATCAGACAATTACTGCATCGAAATATTAAGCAATATTAATAATAATGATGCAGAGAAAGTAATGTTCACATTGTCAAATAAGAGTATGTCTGTTACAGAATGCTTTGACTCTGAGGCTCAGTATAGAGTCATCAGTTAACTTCTTATTTTTTTTCCAAAGTTGCAAAAAATAGACAACTAATATTATATAAATAAAAGTAAAAGATAATTTCAAAAAACAGGTCATGCTAAATCTTATAGACAATAGAAAAGGAAGAAATATTTCAAAATCATTCTACTTAATCTGGATACACCTGATATTAAAATTGGATAAAATATATTGTTAAAAAGGGAAATTACAAACATATTTCACTTATAAATGAGGATGCAATATCCTAAACAACATATAAATTATTAACAAGTTGAATTAAAAATTAATGTTTAAGTAATGTACTTTGGTCAAAATTGAATCCAGTTTATGTGAGAATTAGTCACTATTTTCTTTTCTTATTTTGTTTCTTTCCCTCACCCCCTCCCTCCTCCACTCTCTGTCTGCTCTCTCCTTCCCCCATGCCCCACTGTGTCATTAATTGTCATTAATTGTCCTCATATCAAAGTTGAATACATAGGATTCATGCTTCTCCATTACAGAGATGTTTCACTAAGAATAATGTGTTCCACCTCCATCCAAGTTAGTACAAATGCTGCAAAATCTCCATTTTTGATGGCTGAGTAATATTCCATGGTATACATATACCACAGCTTACCAGTCCATTCCTGGGTTGAAGGAGATTTAGACTGTTTCCACATTTTAGCAATTGTAAATTGGGCTGCGATAAACAGCCTAATACAAGTGTCTTTATAATAAAAGTTTTTTTTTTTTCTTCTGCATATATGCCCAGTAATGGAATTACAGGATCAAATGAGAGATCTAGGTTGAGTCTTCTGAGATTTCTCTATGCTTCCTCCCAAAAAGGTTGTATTAGTTTGCAGCCCCACCAGTAGTGCAAATGTGTTTATTTCTCTCCACATCTGAGCAAGTATCTGCAATTTTGAGATTTTGTGATATAGGCCATTCTTGCTAGAGTTAGATGATATCTCAGGGTGGTTTTAATTTGCATTTCTCTAATAATTAGGGATGATGAGCAATTTTTCATAAAAGTACATAAAAATGCTTTCAAAATTAAGACAAGGTAAGTTATTAATAAATGCAGATTAACAGAAAATATTAAATTATAAATAAGAAAAGTGTGTTTAAAAAGATTGTATTAATACAGAAAATACTACAAATAGTGTTGACTGTATAAATTAAGACAAAAGAGATATTTAGGAATTTGAAAAAGTAGAACTTGGTTATTGTAAGATACATTAAGAAGGAGGGAGGGCCCTGTGGCTATTTATAAGTTTCTAATTTACACAAATTTTTGTAAATTTGTAGTGTAGTAAGAGAGACAATTTAAGGGTAATAACAAATTAATAGATTTAGTTTAATATATTATGAAAGTTACATGCGTCACATATGTGTGTATGTATACACACATCCACTTCCTCAGGCATTCCAACATTAAGAAGAAATATGATCATTTCTCACTGGAGTTCATCTCAGTTACTTACCTCCTCCATACCTCTTTCATCACAGCTGCAATTGATGATAACTACCTTGTGACATTACATATGGCCTCTCATTTTAATTGTCTTGTCGTTTTAGAAACAACTTTACGTTCTAAATTGTCTATAAATTGTACTTTTCCTCCTAACAATTTAACTCAATGGCAGAAGGAAAAGTAACGTTTAAGTTGAATATCAATAAGGATGTCTTTAGAGGTAAGACAAGAAGAGCAAATAAATCAGAACTCCAAGTTTTTGGACAACGAAGAATAAATGGCCCATTAACAAATACTTCCTTGCTACTTAATAGTTTTGTTTGCCCCAGATTATACATCAAATAAATAACAAGTTTGTGCTTGATCTAAATTTTGTGGTATATAAAACTAGTGTACAAGTTTGTGCAATAATTCAATTATGGAAAATAAAAAAAAAGAAAGAGAGAGAAAGGAGATTCAAAGGCAGTGAAAATGCTCTCCAGGTTAATGAACATGATCAGTCACTGATAACTTTAAGAAAATAGTAGTGACCGTGGATTTCATATTGTGGTCAGTTGAAAAGTGAATCAGAGCTGAACAAGAGGCAGATAGTGAACATACGTGGTTTCATTGAGAAGCAGGCTCTAAAGAAAATAGCAGAGGTGATTCATACATTGAGGTATTTATATTGAGGAACTGTGTAACAGAAGAGAGAAAAGCAGATATATTGAAAAGCACTGCAAGAGGATAAATTGATGAAGTAGTCTGAACAAGTGCAAATAATAAAACTCAGTTAACTATTTTCTGCTTTCAAATTGGGGGTCATTTAGAGTCCAGGTTTTGAAAGAAGATGGGTAGAGACACCTTTTGCAAATCTACATCTACTTTCTCTCTTTGCACCTTTCATTCTTCCACAGAGATGAGTTTATGAACCCCTTATTACAGTAGATTTCCTGTATCTCAGGTTTATTGTTATAGTAGTGTTGGATGTGTATCTCATTACATTGTTTCTTGGACTTTAAAATCAGGTAGATTTTTTATTCTGACTTTCTGAAATATTATTTAGATTTATAATTGAAAAATGATCCATCATCATTTTTGCTGCTATGGGGGAAAATATTGACAGAAATTAATTTGATGACATAATATAAGCAGTTCTAGCTTCTTAGAGTACCATGTTATTCAAACCTATTCCACATTGGAACTTGTTCCTAACTTTGCACACTCCTCCTAAGGTTGAGATTTCTAAATACCATGGAATGCAAAGACTACCTGTACATTAATAAAAGAGTACCAATAGAGGAAAATAGATTAAATATTTATACAAACCATTTTTTTCTCAGCTAAACAAAGGTACTTCAATATTAAGAATTTCACTAATACACTATCTTATATTAGTGAAGTAAAATGAAAAGATATCACTTCTTAATGGATTGGAAAAATTAATAAAGTTAAAATATTCATACTACCCAAAGTAATCTATAGATTCAGCATAAGCCCTGTCAAAATTTCAGTGCCATTCTTAGAAATTTTAAAAAATTATAATATTTCTAGGAAATTACAAATAACATTGAATAGCCCAAGTAATCTTGAACACAAAAAACAAAGGTGGAGGCATCATGCTACCTGATTTCAAAATACATTACAAAGGTATAGCAATTAAAACAGCATGGTGCCAGATTAAAAACACACATTAATCAATGGAATGGGATAGTGGATCCGGAAGCAAACCCACACATTTATAGTTAGCTAATTTTTGACAAAGGTTCCTAGAACACACAATGGAGGAAGAACAGTCTTTTTAGTAAATGGTTTTGGAAACTGGCTATTCACTTGCTGAAGAAGAAATTGGACCTTTATCTCATCCCCATACACAATCACCTAAGTGGATGAAAACTTTAGGGTTAGACATCATACTGCAAAACGATTGGGAGAAAGCACAGGGGAAAAGCTCCGTGAGATTTATAATATAAGACTACAAAAGACCAGCACTTTAAATTTAAGGTTGATTAATTTTTTTAAAGTAGTTAAGGTATTTGCTAAGGTGCCTAGTACCTGTTACCCTAGTACACTGGGAAGCCAAGTCAGGTGGATCGCCTGAGCTTAAGAATTCAGACCATACTGAGCAAGAGCAGGACCCTGTCACTACTAAAAAAATAAGTAAATAAATAACCATAAAATTACCATAATAATTATTTCATTGTTACTAGTAACAAAAACCACTGGAATAAAAGAGTCAGGTGTATCTAACTTGGAAACTACAAATGGGTCTGATAAACCTTACAGCCTCTAAATTAAACATGAGAGGAGCTATACTTGGTCTGTGACAACAGTGTTAGCTCTCTGTGCCTTTACAAACATGTGTTAGAGATTGGCCAAGGGCGCAAACTGACAGAGGCAATCATCGGGTTGTGTTAAAAGTGGATGCTTAAGAAGATTTGGATCAGCAACATGCTGTGTTTAGAGTTTAAAAGTATACACACAAACACAAAAAGACATAGTATTTGGAATAAGCTATGGGTGCTGATTTTATTTATCTCCTCTTTTAACTATAATTTAGGATAAACCACATAAGAGCTAAAAACCTTCCCAACATGGTTATAAATCTTAAATTTGACGGCAGGTGTCAACTAATCCCATCGTCAATGCACGAGCAACTGTTGGGTGCACATGCACGCACACACTCGCACCACACACATGTAGTCTTAACAACATACTGTTTTCTAGGGAGAATTGAAAATAAAAGTCTTTCCAAATTTTGGAGTAGAAGGAAGCTGTCTTTTATTTAGAGTGTTTGAAGTCTATTGTTGGTGTTTGTTACATATAGGCAATGAATCAGGAAAACCCAACTCAATTCCTCATTGTGACAATCGAATTTTCACTTACCGTGAAAATGCATGGGAAGATTAACAACTCCTTGATGTGAAGCTTCTCACCCCAAGGAAATAATGTGTTTCTGTATCACTCATATTGTATCAGGAAGACCAACGCAGACAGAAGGCTCCAATCACTAGATGATAGAGGAAGCGGTGAGTTTATTTCCGGCCAGGATACTCGGCAGACTAGTGTCCTAAAAACTGAGCCCACCGACTTAATCTCTTGCCTTTCTTTTATGCATTTTTAGGGCTAGGGTGCACGTGAGAGTTGTGAAGGATGTGAGAGTCATGACAGACGTGAAAGTCTTGGGACTCAAGGGAAGGTCAGGTTGGCCCATGGCCTTGGTACCGGGCCGGCTACCAGTCTTCAAAGGCGAGGGAAGGTTAAGAAAGTTGCAAGGTTACTATCTAGACCCAGCACGTACCAAGGGAAAGGCATACAGATAACAAAGACGTCTGCTGCAGTAGAGGAAGGAGCAGTACAGACTGCTTGGTTAATGCCTAGACAGAGTGACCAGGACAAATCTTTAGCTTTGCTTCTCCTCTCTTGCCTCAATATCAGTCCATCTTTCCAACCAGAGATGACCCTTCTCCACCTGAACATAAGATTGTGGTAAGCAGTAATTGTCATGATTGAGGAACTCATGCTTCAGTGATACTTGCTTATATCTTAACCTTAATAAAAATATACAAGAATGCATCACATAGTTGTTCAGATTTTGTTAAAACTGAAGAGATTCAGTTTTAAAGTTTTGTGGACATGTTAGAGCAAAAATCTAAAAACAAGACACCTTAGATTAAAAAAAAAACACAAAAAAACTAAGCAAATTTGGGAAGAAAAAGTTGCTTGTAATGGTGTTTGACCCTATGGTCATACACACATTATGTCACAGAGGTAGTATTCAAATCCCTGTCTATTTGTCTAATAACTTCAGTTTTCCTAAGTTTTATTTTTTAAACTCCTTTAACTAAGTTTGAATATCGTGTTGGTCTGAGAGTCACCCTACCAGAGAGCATGAAATTTCAGAAGGAGCTTTCAGGAAAAGTGCAAAAAACCAAACAATTCGCCATCCAACCACCCACCCACATTCAAGTCCATGCCTAAAGTTTGAAAGGAATGCGCTCCTTGGAGATCACAATACAGGCACCTGTATTTTTCATATGTTTGAGACGGAGTACGCTATAGTAACTACCACATACAAATTCACAATTATGTATGTCACTTTACCATTCTACAATGCATTCACATGTTGCACTATGTTACACACATTATATGGTTGTAGAGAGAGAAGTTCATGTCATCAGGAGAATGAATTCCACTCCCAGAGTATAAAGGTGCATGTCTCAAATCCACCTTTCCTAATTCAATTTTGCTATAGATATGATTTCTTAGACAGCTTTTATTAGAGAAATAAAGATTTATTGAGGAGCATTAAAATGACTCATGAGAAGAAAAATAATACCATCGACATCCGGAAAGCTGTAGTGTAAACCTTGGAATGTCTGTTCTCTTGTTCCCCTGTTAACACTAGCTACTTCATCATAAGCATATTTCTAAATATTATGAATTATGGATTTGTCTACAGGTTCCTTCTGGAGCAAATAACCTCAATGTATGTACTAAGAGGGAATCATAAATCAGTAGCTGCACGAAATGATTGTTTTCTACTTTCTAATCAACACTAACTAAATATCCAGCCTCATTTTTCTCATGCTACAATCTTATAGAATCATTATTCTTTTTTTTTTCAATTCTTAACCCATTGGAAGAAAGATTTATATTTTCCTACTATACACCTGGATACTGATACTATCCCCCAAGAAAAATGATTTTTTATCGCTCTGTGAGAGACTAAAATGACAGAGAGTCTATCTGTAAAATGTCTATGTGAGAAACAGGATGATTCCATTTAAACAGGAATCATGCTGGAGAGATAAGCCATGGGACAGAGTCAATGAAACATCTTACTCTTCTTGTCAGTGCTAAATATATAACATCTTGTGACTGTAAACTTATGGGGAAAAACAGTTGGCTTTTGCTAGGGCTGACACATAAGGAAGGTTTTTGGTGACTATCAACCACGGACCAGTACCTATTGTATATGTTTGCTTGTATGTTACAGTGGTTAGCTACGCTCCCAGCAAATATGCTAAGTAAGTTACATAGTCTATAAGATGGTAAGACAAAATCTGAACTGGAGTTTACATGATGTCAGTCTCGTTATTTATATCTCTTTGTATAATCCAGAAAAATAAAAGAACAAAATAGATTAGAACAGAAGTCACAATTCTCATTCCTTAAAGGTAGAATCTGAGACCAAGTGTGCTTGAAGAATTCACACAATGTCACAATGGCAAGCAGTGAAGTGTAGGCCCTACCCCTGGGAGATTCAAACTGCCGCTTGTCTGGCTTAATGTGTGGGTACTGAAGTGTTTCATTCAGGCTGGTTACACCTTAGATTAGGCAAAAACAGGACTAGGAAACTACTTTTTGCTATATGCTGAACTTTATACAGGTGCTATCAACCAGGAGATACTTAAAGAATGCCTCTACATTGTGCTAGGTGCTGGAATAAATAATGAATTACAACAACCCCATAAAAGGTGTATAATTTCTATCTTAACTGAATTTAAACCTTTGTTGAACTTTCTTGCCTATTCTCATAAGAGCAGGTGAAATTTTTGCATTGGAGAAATTTTTCGTGGGCGTAATGAGGCCTGTGCTCCAGCTGGCTGAGCGGAGG
>CAUYON010101859.1:0-40544 GCA_963573935.1 Arctocebus calabarensis | reverse complement strand
CAGAGGATATTAACAAATGGAAGAACATACCATGCTCATGGCTGGGAAGAATCAACATTGTTAAAATGTCTATACTTCCCAAAGCATTCTACCTATTTAATGCCATCCCTATTAAGATACCAACATCGTACTTTCAAGATTTGGAAAAAATGATTCTGCATTTTATATGGAACCAGAAAAAAACCCACGTAGCTAAGGCAGTTGTTATTAATAAATACAAAGCTGGAGGCATCACCATACCAGACTTTAGGCTGTACTACAAAGCCATAGTGGTCAAGATGGCATGGAACTGGCGCAAAAATAGAGACATAGACATTTGGAATCAAATAGAAAAACAGGAGATGAAACTAACATCTTAAAACCACCTAATATTCAATAAACCAATCAAGAACATACCTTGGGGGAAAGACTCCCTATTCAATAAATGGTGCTGGGAGAACTGGATATCCACATGTAAAAGACTGAAACTGGACCCTCACCTTTCTCCACTCACAAAAATTGATTCATGTTGGATAAAGGACTTAAATTTAAGGCATGACACAATAAAAATCCTAAAAGAAAGCATAGGAAAAACACTGGAAGATACTGGCCTGGGGAAAGACTTCATGAAGAAGACTGCCATGGCAATTGCAACAACAACAAAAAGAAACAAATGGGACTTGATTAAACTCAAAAGCTTCTGTACAGCTAAGGAGACAACAACCAAAGCAAATAGACAACCTCCTCAATGGGAAAGGATATTTGCATATTTTGAATCAGACAAAAGCTTGATAACTAGGATCTATAGAGAACTCAAATTAATCCACATGAAAAAAGCCAACAATCCCATATATCAGTGGGCCAGAGACATGAATAGAACCTTCTCTAAAGAAGACAAATGGCTAACAAACATATGAAAAAATGCTCATCATCCCTAATGATTAGAGAAATGCAAATCAAAACCACCCTGAGATACCATCTAACTCCAGTGAGAATGGCTCACATTATAAAATCTCAAAACTGCAGATGCTGGCGTGGATGTAGAGAGAAGGGAACGCTTTTACACTGCTGGTGGGACTACAAACTGATACATTTTTGGAAGGAAGTATAGAGAACTCTCAAAGAATTCAAGCTAGACCTCCCATTTGATCCTGTAATCCCATTACTAGGCATCTACCCAGAAGGAAAAAAATCTTTTTATCATAAGGAAACTTGCACTAGACTGTTTATTGCAGCTCAATTTACAATCACCAAAACATGGAAACAGTCTAAATGCCCACCAACCCAGGAATGGATTAACAAGCTGTGGTATATGTACACTATGGAATACTATTCAGCCATTAAAAAAAATGGAGACTTTACAGCATTTGTATTAACCTGGATGGAAGTGGCACACATTATTCTTAGTAAAGCATCACAAGAATGGAGAAGTATGAATCCCATGTATTCAATTTTAGTATGAGGACAATTAATGACAATTAATGACACGGTGGGGGTGAGGAAAGGGGAGATCAGAGAGAGAAAGAATGGAGGAGGGGTGGGGAAAGGAAGAGCAGAGAGAAGGAAGGAGTGAGAAGGGGTGGGGTCTTGGTGTGTGCCACAATAAAAAAATAATAATAATTTTTTTAAAAAAGGATAAGAGAACAAGTACATCATGTGCTTGGCATGGCCTTGGCAGGTCATAGCCCACAAAGTGCTCATGGGCAGGGTGACAGGGCTAACCAGAGAGCACCTTGCATTCAATAGCCAGGGAGCTGTGCCAAAATATCTTAAGTGTTGGGAAAGATTTGGCATCAGGAAGGAGGTGGTTATGGGGCCAGGGTGGCACGAGTGTCTTGGTTTCAGCACTCAGCCCACAAGGCCTCCCCTCTCCTGCCCAGGAAGTGGGGTGAGGGTGTAAGGGGCTGTCACCTACATTTGTACCCCCTCTCCCTGTCTTGCCATTGCTTCCACCAATGTCCACCTGATATTTGACCTCCGCTCCCATGACTTCACCCAAAGGTAGCCCCTGTGTACAAAGGGTGAGAGGTCAGACAGGCTGCTGTCCTGTTCCCAGTAGGCACTGCTGCCCCACCACTTCTCTTGTTTGGTACCTAGGGGAGAATACCATCAGAACTCCAGAGAAATCCCTCTGAAAGTTCTCACATCCATGGCTGACTCCTGCCCTGTGTTCTGATCATCTGCTTTTCTGTTCAGGGAAAGGTGTTGTTTCCTTGCTCCTGTTTTCTTTCCAATCTTATTTCAAATCAAGTAACATGATTTACTTGAAATGCCCACAGCCACAAAGGCTGTCACCGTGAATCGCTTTCTGTCCCAGTCAATCTAGACTGTGATTCCAAGGAACGCTGTAAATTGCAACTAGGTGACAGCTAAATACAACACAAACATGTCACAGAGCTCATAAGCTTAGGGAGAGTGACAGAAACAGGCTGAAAATTAATATGTCACACCCACACATCCCTGGCTTGTCTGTTTTTCTGATTTAACCACATTTCTGCTTTTTGGTAAAAGGGTCCACTAGATAATCTTCAGCCACTAAATGATCCTTCTGGGATTGTAAATGTCTTCAAAATGGGCCTTCTGCTCAGTTTACCCTCTGGGCAGGAAGAGTTGGAAGGCACTTTGTGATGTGATTTGAAAGATGCTAAAAGGCGCCCCTTGTCTCAAATCTTTTTCCTTGCCACCATGCTTGATATCCTCACAATTAAAGGCATTTATTTAGGATATTATATGAATTCAGAAGCCACCTACTAAGTATCAGCTATGAGCAGTAGCGAGCTGTGCAGTTAGCATATAGCCTTCCCTTTCTTTCTGTCCCATTCTTCCTTCATCAGAATTACTGAGTGGCCACCATGCACCACCCTAGGTTTCATGACACAATCTGTCAATTTAGTGTGAGTGTTATAAGCATATAGATTTTGAGGATGATGTCCGTGACTCACCAGGTTTATTAAATTAGCTGCTCTAATTTTATCAATTTAGAAGTTGATGCAAGTCCCTAAGAAGGAGGGATACTATCGAGGCACCCTGGGGGGAAGGGGATCTTTCCTTTGCTACCAGGAAGGGAAAAGCAGGTGGAAAGCCAGACAGCAGACCTTGGGGAAGGAGCCAAGGTCACATGTGGATATTTTGTGATTGGCCCAAAGATACCCTGTTATCACCAAATCTGCCCTTCTATTCACCCTTCCCTTCGATACTACATACACACTCTTTACAGAATAATAATCAGGGTCAGCATCTCTAATCTGGAAGTCTGAATTTCTAAATGCTCCCAAATCTAAATCTTTTTGAATGCAGACATGATGTCACAGTGGAAAATTCCACACTTGACCTCATGTGAAGGGGTCACAGTCAAAACACAGGTGCACAGCTTATAGCTTATTCAATATCCCTAAGAGAAAAAAAAATGCTCCCAATCCCCTCCAGCTGTGATAGATCTTTTCCTCGCATGTCCACCCTCTCCCATGCAAGCACACACCACAGAAGGTAATAAGATAACATTTGCAGGCTGGAGGTACCAAAGCCAGATGCCCCATGATGTCCCACGTGGGGCCAAGACTTACGTGTATTACTCTGTGTGTGTGCCTCTGTGTTTGCTTATTTTCTGCTCTGTGGTGGAAAGATATTGGTGAAAATGTCAAAAAGTCCTATAGATACCACTATGGGTAACAGTGATAAGAAAAAGAGGATGCATTTGTGATCATCTATAGCACAGAAAGTCAAGCTGTTAGAGAAAATAGACTATGAGATAAGCATTCAATGTCTTACAGAAGAGCATGGTGTTGGAATGACCCCTACGTATGACCAGAAGAAACAGAAGGATACACTGTTTGCATTCTATGCTGAACATGAAGAACATACATTAATGAAAAACAAATTTTAAAACACTGCAAAAAGATACAAATGAATATCTTGTTCCTTTATTTAGACAGCAGATCCGTCATTGCTGCCATGAACACATGCCACATAATACTATCCTGATCATGAAACAAGTAAAGACCTATCATGAAGTAAAAATTGAAGGGAACTGCAAATAATCAGAGGCTGGTTGCAGATATTTAAGGCAAGGTGTAATAGTAAATGTTTAAAGATTTGTGGTGATAAAGCATGTGCTGATTATGAAGCGGTGGAAAAATTCATTGACAATTTTGCCAGTGTCATTGCTGAGGAAAACCTGATGCAAGAACAAGTCTGTAATACAGAAGATGCACCACCATGGTGTTAGTGCCCCAGAAAGACACTGACTACAGCTGATTAGATTTGTCCTACAGGATTGAAAGATGCCACGGATGGGACGACTAAGCTGGGATGTGCTAATGCAGCAGGCATGCATGCTTAAGTGTAAACTTACTGTGATCGGCAAAAGCTTATGTCCTCACTATTGTCAAGGAATGAACTTCTTACCAGTCATTATGATGTTAACAAAAAGGCATAGATCATTTGGGACATCTTTTCTGATTGGTTTCACAAACAAATTTTACCAGTAGCTTGTGCTCACTGCAGGGAAGCTGGACTGGGTGAAGGTAGCAAGATTTCATTGTTCATTGACACTGTTCTTCAACTCATCCTCCAGCTGACGTTCTCATGAAAAATAAAGTGCATGGGGGTGTAGGTGAGTTCCCAGTTAAAGGGCACAGTGTTAGGGTATATGCCATACCTCTTTGGGGCAGGACACAATTATAAGAGGGACTCTGCCTAACAAATGCAAACATTGTAACCTAATTCTTTGTACCCTCAAATTAACCTGGAACAATTAAAAAAAACTAATGTGTATGTCATGTACTTTCTCCCAAAGGTGACTTCATTAATTCAGCTATGTGGCCAGAGTGTCCTTAGATCAATTGAGAGTAATACCATAAAACTGTCTTCTTGAACAGCATGCTAGTAGAAGTGAACAGAGGCATATGTGTAAGGATTTCAAAGGGAGTGCAGCACTAAGGATTCCAGATACGCTCTTGCCAATGCCTAGAACACAGTGACTAAAGACACTACTGGGCATACCTGCAGTAACCTCTGGTTTGTGACCATGTTCAGTGATGACGATAAGCAAGGTAGTGATTTTAAAGGATTCCATATGTCAAGTAAGAAAAAAAGAATGATGCTTCATCTCCTTACATATGTGAAAATATACCTTCAGAGTCCATCAGTAAGCTGGAAGAAGAGGTCATTGAAGAAGGTTTTAACAATAAGAGACTCCAGTGGTTCATTCATTGACTCAATAGTGAAATAGCCAAAGTGGCTCTGAATGAAGGTGATCGGGTAATAGGGATGATGATGTTAATATGGCACAAAAAGGGGTGACAGACAATGCGGTGAAAAGACACAATGGGCTCACTGAAGAATTAGAGCAGCTTGCATTTATAACAGAACAGGAAATCATGTCAGTTAGTTTATAGAAACAAAGATATACTTCTAAGACAAAAGTGTTGTTAACGAGACAGATGACTCAGGGAAATATTCTAAAATGTAGCAAAATGCCTCTCGTCCCTAGTGGATCCATTTCTTGGTCCCTCAACTGTTTCTGATATTTATTCTTACTTAAAAAAAAAATAAGATACAGTGTCCAGTAACCTTTTCATCACTCTGCAGCCTCGTGGGGGAAGACCCAAAGCCCAAAGCCCCGGGGTTATCTGCGGCCACTGTGACTTAATAGCTGTTATAAGTGTTCTGGTGCCGCTACCGTCCTGAACACTTCTCTCACTGTAATAATAGTGTGTCATACTTTCTACCGGTAAGTTCTTATGTGTGAATAAGTGTAAGAAAATGATTGCTTAGTTATGACATATAAATTCAGAGTCAGGAATGGCAGCAATGCCAAACAACTTCAGATTGTCCTTTACAAGTGGCTGAGGTAGCGACACCTTTGTTTTCTGATGGTCTAATGTATACAAACTTTGTTTTACAAACTCATCAATAAGTGTTGTGTAAAATTACCTCCAGGCTATGTATTTGACACATAAATAAGTTTATGAAATATGTAGGAATAAATATATGAAAGATAAAAAAGTGTCCTATTTATACATGGGTCCCATCCCCAGGATAGCACATTACATATATTCAAATATTCCAAAATCTAAACAAATTGGAAATCCCAAACACTTCTGGTTCTAAGCATTTCAAATAAGGGACACTGAAAATGTGTGTATTAACTTACTTAACTTGTATATAATAATTTACTAAGCACACACAGCATGACAGACACTAGGCTTAGCACTATACATATTGCCTTACTTAATTCACACAACAACTTTTTGAGATCAATTTTATTATTGTCCCATTTTACAGACAGTGAAATTGAAGCATACAGTGATTGAGTAATGTGCCTAGATAATAAACAGCAAAACAAAGTTTCCAGCTCAGGTAGCTTTATTCCCAAATCCACACTTTTAACCACTGTGTCGGTGATCCTCAAACTTGACATCAAAATCATCTAGAGGGCTTGTGAAAACTCGTGCTTCTCAGCCCCACTCTAGAGGTTCTAATGAAATAGATCTGGGGGGGTCCAGGAATTGGCATTTCTAACAAGTTTCTGGGGACCCCTGTGTCACATGATGAAGCTAATGTGCACCTCACTCACACAGGCTCCTTCTAAGGCCCAGGAAGGATCAAAAAATGTGTTTCATAAGATCATATGTTTTTGTAGAATTTTAAAATATAATACATTCATGCATTATTTGCTTGAAGTAGATTCTTAAAATTGTGTAAACCTTTGGCACAGGAAGGAAGACACAGGGAGTGGAGCTCTTCACAATGTGTCATTGCTTTAAATCTTCCACCTGACCAGAGTACAACACTGTGCGTGGGGCCGGGAACTGGAGAAAGAGGAAGGTGAGGATCAATGCCAACCTGACCTTCTGCAGACTTCAATGCTCCACTCTACTCCTGCCATCAGCAGGCTGCAAAGTCGCGGGACCTTGACATCGAATGATGTTCAGGAGACTTTTCTTGTCTCCTGTTCAACAGATAATTGAAATGTCACTAGGGCCATAGATGTAATTTTACATTTTCTAAGATTCCTGTTTTAAGGGGCAGAAAAAGAAGAAATTAATTTCAAAATTACATTTAATCCAACATATTCCAATTGTTATCACATTTCCATATGATCAATATAAAAAAGATTAATGAGGCATTTCACCTTTTAATGATTAGTCTTTGACATCCCGTGTATTTTTACACCTTGGCCCGTCTTGATCTAGATGGTAAATTTTCAACAGATAAAGGTAAATGTCCTAAGAAAACAACGAAGTTGGGTTTGATGGCAACACGTGTTCTATTGCTTCCATTTTTTTTTAGTTTTTTTTTTTTTGTAGAGACAGAGTCTCACTTTATCACCCTGAGTAGAGTGCCGTGGCGTCACACTGCTCACAGCAACCTCCAGCTCTTGGGCTTAAGCGATTCTCTTGCCTCAGCCTCCGAGTAGCTGGGACTACAGGTGCCCGCCACAGCACCCGGCTATTTTTTTGTTTTGCAGTTCGGCCGAGGCCGGGCTTGAACCCACCACCTTCGGTATATGGGGCCGGCGCCCTACTCGCTGAGCCACGGGAGCCGCCCTGTTGCTTCCATTTTTAAACTTCTATTAAATTGAATTAAATGAAGACTCAGATACTCAGTTGAACTTGCTGTATTTCACATGTGTCTGGCCCAGGAAGCGCTGCTTAAGGTTAAACAAACTGACTTTCTCAACCTCTGGGGATATCAGTTTATACAGAGCAGATAAGAATTTCTATAGTCCCTAGGTAGCTGGACGAATAGTAGGAATTGTCCAGAGACAACACAGGAAAGATGAGGGAGGGATTTGGGATTTGGATCAAAGCAAAAAGGGGAACTCTCAGGTGGCTGGGGTTCCTGTTATAGAATCTCCTATCCCTCGGATAACTACTTGGCAGTTACTACCTTGTTTACTCATATACTGTGTGATTAGTTCTGTGAACTGTGACTTCCTGCTAAGTCTATGCTCATGAGAGTAGGAAATTTGTCCCTCTTGACTAGGTGCCTATAGCTAGGTGGCGAGGGGGCCAGCCACATACACCAGAGCTGGCGGGTTTGAATCCAGCTGGGTCAACTGCATCCCTCACCCTTTCTATCTCTGCTCCTCTGTCTTTCTGTGTATCTCTGTCTCTCTTTATGTGTATTCCTCTCTTCCTGCCTCTCTCTCTGCCCCTCTGTCCATCTTTCTGTCAGCTGTGAGAAGGGGGTAAACACAACTTTCTTGTGGGGCCTCTTTGGCCACTTGTCCTGCACCAGATGAATTGATCAGGGCTAGGTCAGGGAAGTCACATGATCCTGACACTGAAGGATGTCAAGGAGGCTTCTTGTTGCTCTAGATTTGGTCTTGTCTACCTCTAGTGAGAATATAAGGTGCTAGTAAGCCCATATTGTAAAGAAATCACCCTAGGGCATACCCAGAGGCTGGCAAATTCTTCAGCCCATTTGAGGAGCTTCCCTGAGCCAGGGCAGCAATGAGCACTGGGCATGAGACCTCGTGTGGAGTGAGAATAGTCAAGGGTGGGAAGGGTGCTTCCCTCCACCAAAGAGGAGGGACCCTATATGATGGTGAAATGGTGAGGCGGGGGGCAGGGGGAGGGGGCTGGCATTCAGACCAGCACTGTGACAACATGAGCTGTGCAGTCACACGGAGGAGCCCCACTTGCTTTAACACTCTGTTCTCACCATCTTGCAGTTGTTAATGACTGTCCCACAACTCCACACTGGGTCCTGCTGGCAGTCCTTTCTCTCTCCCAGGCCACTGCCCAGAATATTGTGGTGGACGGGCTGGCAGTATCCATGTCAAACAGGAGAGAGCAGGCAGGACAGAGCAAGCATGGCCTGGGGATCCCAGGTCCCCTCTGTTTAAGGTGGCAGGAAAAGGTGGATTTCCATCATCAAGTAGTTCCCTTGAAGGAGAGTGGCCATCAATCACCTTGCCTGTACCCTGATCAAGAACACTGGCCCAGCACAAAGGGACACTGACAGAGAGAAAATCAAAACCTCCTCTGATGGCAGAGGCTGAGGTGGACTAGGGCATGAAGCTGGGCTTAGCAGGGGCTCCCCACTGGAGTGCTGAGCCATGGGAAGGCCCTGTGGGGCACTCTGAGGACTCAAAGCATCTGAAGCCTTGGGAAGGTGAGCCACCTGGGGCCTCGCAGAGGTTGGTGTTAGGCCCTGACAAGAGGGGACTGCAGTTGAGCCCCAGGCACTCTGGGGAGAGGACAGGATGTGCAATGCAATGGCTGTAACATTGGAAGCTACCAAACGGGCTGAAATGAGCTTTGAAGTTTAAAAGTGTCCTGCAAGGAATGAGATCTGGCCTAATGTTATATAGGAAGCTTCTGCCTGGTGGGCTGTTGTGAGCACCCGCAGAGCCCCACAGGGGGTGAAGAGAAATTGGACTCCAGCTCTGTGTATGCAGGTGTGGGGGGGCTCCAGAGGGTGTATCCCACAGACTACAGTGGGCTCCTGCTGCCTGGGTTCCCTGAGATGCTGCTGGGCTTCCCTGTGACCCATGGTCTGGGCTGTGCATTCAGAACCTCATGGAGCACATTGTCTGGTGCTGGGAGAGTGCCCAGCTCCTTCTGCGTTGGTTGAAAGTCGTGGTTCTCCAATAGTAGCACCAACACCAGAATCTTCTGCAGGAAGGCTATGGCTAAAACACTTGTGGTTCAGCCCCAGCCTAGTGTCTCAGATCACTAGGTCTGGCTTGGGACCTGAGAACTGGCATTTTAACACATTCCCAGGGGACCACACTGAGCTCTACCTCACCTGGGGGGATCTGCTTCTGCAGCCAGGGGTCCTGCCATCCTCCCACACTGTCTGAGTTCAGCAGTCCCACTGACTGCCGACCTCCTCTCCAGGAAGCCACCTGAGGCAGCAGAAGCACCAGCAGTGGGGTAAGTGGTTCTAAGTTAACGTCCAAGGGTGAATGTCACTTCCTGATCTGTTCCCCACAGACTTGAAAAAATTATGGTAAAATACACATAATACAAAACTCATCATTTTACCCATTCCTACTGTTTTTAAGTGTATGTCTCAGTGGCATCAAGCAACCATCACAATTGCCCATCCAGAACTTTTTTCACTTGCCCGACATGGAAACTATAATTCCCCATTTTCTCCTTCCCCAGACCCTAGTAACTTCATTTTTTTTTTTTTTTGAGACAGAATCTGTCACTATGTCACCCTTGGTAGAGTACTGTGGTGTCATAGCTCACAGCAACCTCCAACTCTTGGCCTCAGCCTCCCAAGTAGCTGGGACTACAGGTGCCTGCCACAACACCAGCTCTTTTTGTTGTTGTTGTTGTTGTTGCAGTTGTCATTGTTGTTTAGCAGGCCTGGGCTGGTTTTGAACCTTCCAGCACTGGTGCATGTGGCCAGTGCCCTAACTACTGAGCTACGGGTGCTGAACCCTAGCAACTTCTAGTATGCCTGTTGTCTCTATGAATGTGCCTATACCAGCCTCCTCTTATAAATGGAATCAAGGTATTTGTCTTTTTGTATTAAGCGTATTCCTTTCAGGATGATGTCCTCAAGGTTCTGCCATGTTATAGCTTCTGTCAGAATTTCATTCCTTATTAAGGCTGATTAATAGTCCATCATATATGTATACAGACTTGCCATGTTCTGTTTATCCATTTAACTGTCAGCTGATAGACACTTAGCCTGTTTCCACCTTGCTTTGGCTGTTGTGAATAATGTTAACATCAACACTGGCGTGCAAGAACCCTATTTTAGCCCTTGCTTTCAATTCTTTTGGGTCTATACCCAGAAGGGGAATTTCTGGGACATATGGTGAGTCTACGTTTGATTTTTTTTTCTTTGAGGGACTACCCTATTGTTTCCCATAGAGTTCTAATCTAATTGTTCACCCCAAACAGGATCTTCTGAAAACCTTACCAGTATCCTCCAAAGGAGATTTGAGACAAGCTTCTGGCAAGGGACTTATATCTCTAAAGTCACCATCAGAAGAGGCTTACCTAACCTACCTACTTATACACATACATGGGAACCTCATGATGAAGGAAGCTCCCAGGGCCTGCCACTCAGCACCCTCATTCTACAGAATGAGGAGTTGAGAACTCAGAGAGGCAAGGACGCCACCCAGCATAAGCTGGTGTGTCATCACCCTCAGAGACCCAGGCTAAAGCAGTTCTCCCACCCTCAATTCCTCTCAAGGTTTGTTTTCTTTTCTGCCTATTACAGCCTAAAATTATCTTAATCATTTGTCTCCTTGTCTATTCTCTGTCTCCCCCAAAGAGATGGAAGTTGGGGTACCTAGTGCCCTGTCTGCCTTCTTTGAGCTCACCCCCAGAATCTAGAACTATGCCTGACACATTGTAGGTGCTCAAATATTTTAGAATAAATGAATGAAATACATATATGTTATCAAAATGTGCATACAGCTCTAATACTTGGAAGAGAGATATTCTGAGACTTTCTTCATTCTCCCACACACATACTCTTCCCCATAAAAATGAAAAAACAGCTTAAAAAATATAGACAAAGCCACATTGAAATGCTCACTAAGCGGATGACTGCAGCTGCTCAGTTCTTGCAATGAGGCTAAAGCTCAATGTTAACTCTGCGAATACCGGGTCTCTGCTGTTCCTGTAGCCTGACATGGGGAGAGAGGGGTTAATGTTCTCCAGGGAGCTGAGGTTTTTGATTATGATCACACCAATAATTTTCTTTCCATTAAGATGTTGAAGGCTTTCAGCTTTTCTAAGGATGACAGTAACGGTTTTCTAAGTAATGGTTGGTCTCTTCTCGGGGAAAAATGCTGTAGGTAATTGGAAGGAGGGAAAAAAGGAGAGGGACGCAGTGGTCTCTCACTGGTCTACGTGTCCCATCCGTGTCGCGGAGGCCATGATGGGCCTCAGCAAAATGTCTGGGAATGATTGATGTGCTTTTATTATTTTTATTTCTACTGATTAAAAGCCTCACAGAGCTCTGGGGAGCCTGAACTTGGGCTAACTGAGAGGCCAGGGGCGAGACCATGAAGCCCTCAGACCCACAGCTCACCATGACTGGGATTTCTGGCTGTGGCGAGCTGCTCCTGTCCACTTCCCCTGGCTGTCCCTGCAGACTGTCCCCTGGCCTCTCCCAGAGTAGCCTGTGGCTGGGCTATGCCTGAGCCTCCGTTCCTTGTCCAGGCTAAGCTGTCCACTTTCCCTGCAGTGATGGTGAAGGAGCAAGTGACCCACTCAGAGGGCATCAGAACCAGGGTGGGCCTGAGGGGTCCTGGGTGGTGGCTGGGGGGTGCCGACAGCCCTGGAGCACTGGGAGGAGTACCACATCTCCTTTCGCAGCCCGGGGTGTCCTTCACTGCACCTCGTCTCCTCGTCTCACCAAGCCACATTCCTCTCTACCTGACCCAGGCCGCTGTAGCCGCTCTGTGCCTCCACTCATCTCCTGTGTCTGTGACTGGCCTGACGCCGGGGGCAGCCTCTGGCTGTCCAGAAGCCAGGTGCACACTGAGTAAGCGGCGTGAGTGCAGCCTGGGACTCCAGGGGAAGCCGTGGGGCGGTGCGGGGAGCAGGCGCGGGGAGGCACATGCTGAGGGCGGACGGGCTGCTGGGAAGGCGAGGCCACATCCCGGCAGAGACCGAGAGAGGCAGACGGAGGGGGAAGCACCGGGAGGGGCTTTGGGATTCAAGAATGTGGAACTCGCCCCAGCACTCGAAGAGGCGGCAATTTTGGCATAGTCACAAAGGGGACAGCTAGGTTGAACAGAGTTACCGAGTGCGTGAAGGGTGGCGGCCGGTGCTGGTAAGACGCCCCTTCCCACACAGCTCACGGGGTGGACAGTGCCGTGACCATGCATCGAGACCTTTAAACACATGCACACCCTCTGGCTCAAGATTTCATTTCCAGGCATGCAGATGTTTATAATTTATAATTGTGAGAATATGAAAACGGCTTAAATGTCCCACATGTGATATCAAAGATGAAATATTACTTAGTCATTACCATTATAATTATTGTTTAATCTCCTAGGATTGCAATATCATGTTAAATAAACCTCCAGGTATAAAATACTGAATTGTTTTATTCTACATATATGAGCCAAAATTTATAAAATAAAGAATTAGGATAAATCTGTCTATCTCTCTACTTATCTACCATCTAGCTAGCCAGCTGAATTGAGAAAAAGACTACAAAGAACCTGCTACATTAGTAATCAGTGCTATATCCTCATTGCAGCCTATCGGTGATTTTTATTTTCTTCTTTATACTTTTCTGTTTCCCAGAATTATGTAGTAATTATGAGTCCTGCTTATAATCAAGGAAACAGAACAACTTGATTTTAAAATGGAATGAGCCTGTGGTGAGGAAGAAGCAGGAATGCAGATTGTCTTTTAAGGAGTTTCACGGTACAGGAGCAAGGAGAAAGAGCACGGTAACTCAAGGGTAGCAGGTGTGACTTGGGTCTCTTTATTTTATCTTATTTTTTTAGATATTGAGTCTCACTGTGTCTTAAAGTCCTGGGCTCAACTGATCCTCCTGCCTCAGTCTCCCCAGTAGCTGGGACGTGGTCATGCCATCACACCCAGTTGCCCTTGGGTTTACTTTTGAAGACAGAAGATGATAGACCATCCTTGTAGGTAGAGAAGAATACAATAGAAAGAGAGAATGAAACCAAAGACCCAAAGGGAGAAGGGCAATGAATGAGAATGACCTTAGCCTCAAGGGAGCCACCCAAAGTCAGATGGCAAGGCCAGAAGGACTGACACTGAGGTCATGGCCAGCTGTCCAAGCCAGCTCCCTTCCCTGATTCTATTCTTTTAAAGCCACTGATCTCTACTCACAGGGCTGAAAACCAGACCCATCTTTGACCTCCTCCTATTTACACATTTGGTTGATTCTTCATTTTGATATCTCCTGTGCCCATCTTTTTCTTTCTATTCTCACTCCTGCCTTTGCCTCAGATCCTGATCTTTGAAGTGATGAGGAAAGCCCCCACCTGCTGGTCTGTGCCTCCAGCCACCCCAGCACCCTGCCCTTATTGTCCCTGTTCTGTTACCTCACTTTCAAAATCCCCTCCCTTCCTTCTCTTGGCGGATTCCTGATCATCCTCCAGGCTCAGCTCCATCATTCCTTCCCCTGGGAGCTTCTCTCACCCTTCCACTCAGGTCCAGCCAATCCCATAGGGTTCTGCTCTGACATTTGTCCCAGTACTGAGCAGGCTGTGCTGTGTTTATTGCTCTGTGTGAAGATGGGACCATGCTCCCATTGACCTCTTATCCCTGCCATCTGACCCACTTAGTGAGTGCATGGTAAGCATTTGATGAAGGAGGGAATGAGGCTTGCAGCTTTTCTCTCCCACTCAAGGAAATGACTAGGTAGGGTCTGAGAACTAACTTGTCTTAAATGTATGGCAGGCATTGTACAAAGCATAGTATCCTAAGGGCTTTGAATATGCTATTTCAATAAGTCTCAGCTCAACACAGGGAGGGGCAGGTTATTGTTACACTTTTACAGATGAGAAAACAAGCCTAGAGAAGGAAATAGTTCACCTGAAGATACCCAACACAGCACCTACCCATAACTCCAAAGTCCCTTTAGGCACGAACTATGTTGTTACACTCTATCTCCCGCTTCCACGAAACTCCCTAGGGAGTTTGAAGAGGCCTAGGGAGCTGGCAAGTTACTCCTTTGCATGGAAGTTTTGACCTTCTCCCAAATAGCTTTTTATATCACCTATGCATCTTTCAGTATTTATCTTCACAACAGGCTGAGAGATCCTTGCAGACAGAAACTGTGTCCTATTTCTACACAAACTACAGTTCTTGGTGAGTTTTTAGTATTTTGTAAATATTTACTGACTTGATTATCAATCAAATTATTTGTGATTTATTAAGTGAAATTCTGATGATGAATTTCCTGGAGTCAGAGGAGGTAGTATCTCTGAGAAGATGGCCTATTCCAGCACACATCAAATTATACTAGATGGGTCATTTTCTAAGAACGGGGCCAACCCTCAGGCTCTAGATAGAACAAATTTAAATTCATGATGAATTCATTAAAAATTCCAGGACAAGAAATCTTTCAGGAGCACTAATGACACCCCCATTTAAAACTAAATTAATTCTGTATGGTTTAAATGTTATTACAGTGAAGTGCAAACAAACGTAATTGTGATAAGGCCCTGCTTCTGAACAGGAATCCATTAGCACAATCATCATAGCTTAGCTATTCATTAAGGCAATTGGCATCTTCTGTGTTACATCACTTTTCTTGGTTCATTTAGTCAACTCATATTCATGGGGCACCCTGTTCACGCAACTCAGGGGATGGGGCATTTAGAAAAACAACAGGAATGGAAGGTAGCCCCCTGCTCTGTGGGTCCCCGATGCTCCAGGTGTCACCTGACACCAGCAGCACGGACATCCCCGAGGTTTGTTAGACACCCAAGAGCTGCGACCCTGCCCCACAGTTCCTAAATCAGAGCCTGCAGTTTCACAACATCCCTGAGATTTGAGAAGCCCATGGAAATCACTATTATTCACCTGGTAGTGTAGGACAGTCAGATGAGATTACTGTTTAATGACATAGACCTCAATACGTCTTACCTCCCCTGACTACCTTATTCCTCCTTCAGCCTGCATCTTGCCCTACCACCCTCATAATCTCTTTGCCCTGCTCTATTTCTTTTTTCCCTTTGTCCATTTTGCTCACTGATACATCCCAAGCATTACACAGTGACGTTTCTCAAGACCCCAGTGCTTCTGATGTTCCTCTAGCCGGCATGGTTGGAAGCTTTCTAAGTGCAGAGCAAATATTTCTTAATAATCAGGTGAAGATAGTGCGGCTGCTTCCAGGGCCCATAGACCCTTCCTTCCCCGATTTGCCAGCTTGTCTCCTTGTTTCTGGGTTAGCAAAGAGCAACATGGGGTCTGCAGGCCTCAGGGTTAGCGTGGCTGTATCATTCAGACTGGGGGCATCTTTGAGATCGCTGGAGTGGGTAAGGGGGGGGACGCCCACTCAAGATTCTGTAGCAGATATAAACGGAGACCGTTTCACTCAACTATGCCCTAACATGGAACCCACTGAGCTCTCGTATAGTCTACAATCCAGTTCCAGGGGGAGGAATCTGAAAGTTGCTTCCCTGTTCATTCTTCTGACATACACAGATTGTAAGTATATTTGAAGGCCGGGCATGGTGGCTCACGCCTGTAATCCTAGCTCTCTGGAAGGCTGTGGAGGGTGGATTGCTTGAGCTCACAAGTTGGAAACCAGCCTGAACACAAAGCAAGACCCTGTCTCTACCAAAAATAGAAAAACTGAGGCAAGAGGATCGCTTGAGTCCAAGAGTTAGAGGTTGCTGTGAGCTATGATGCCACAGCACCCTAACCAGGGCAACAGCTTGAGACTTTGTCTCAAAAAAAAAAAAAAAAAAGTGTATTTGAGGCAAAATAGTTTCATTTCACTTCCAACATACTTTTATGAAATAAAGTTAGATCATCTCTAGGTTGTAAACTAGCATTCTTATTCCTATACTATACAATAATGCAATTTTCTTTCATTGGAAAGGGGGAAGTGTAAACATGTTTACTTTTCTGGAATTGGTTTTTATGCAGAAAAGTTGCATATCCCAGTGCCAAGCAGAGAGAAACAGTAAGTTCAGGGGGGCAGTGGTGGGAGGCTGGATCCCACAGCCTTTCAGAGCTCCAGTCTTTTTTCTTTATCTGCTGCACATTGAAAGAATTAGAGTTGTCTTGGGCCACACATTAAATACACGAAAGGAAAGCTGACAACAAAAAAAAGAGGTCCGTGTGTACTTTTTGTGATATCTGACACCACAGATAAACAAAGTAGTCCTCAGATCCTCTGCATGTGGCCAATGGGCCACAGGTTGGATACCCCAGTTCTATCCTGGATTAATATGAGGGTCTATACGATTAGGTTACATTGCTTGCATTTGTAAGGTAAAGTCCAACTTGTAGTTGAGGCCTTCACACAGGAATTGTGCCATGTACCCCTAAATTGTACGCATTAGGTGGGAGGATACTGAACTGCATCCCACCTTTTCCCCTCCCCTTCTTGAATTTAATTGTGTTTTTCTCTCATGTGGGCCTGTAGTTCTTAGTCTACTAGTTTCAAATTAGTATTGAGTACATGAGATGCTTGTTTTTCCACTTTTAAGATACTTTACTAAGGAGAATCTTCTTCAACTTTATCCAGGTGACTACAAAAGATGTAAAGTCTCCATCTTTTTATGGCTGAATAGTATTCCATGGTATACATAAACCATAGTTTATTAATCCATTCCTGGATTGACGGACACTTGGGTTTTTCCTACATCTTTGCAATTGTGAATTGAGTTGCCTTATGGCCTTATGATAAAATGATGTTTTTCTTCTGGGTAGATGCCCAGTAATGGGATTGTGGAATCAAATAGATGGTATACTTTTAGCTCTTTCAGGATTCTCCATTCATCTTTCCAAAAAGGGTGCATTAGTTTGCAATCCCACCAACAATGTATAAGAGTTCACTTCTCTCCATACCCACACCAGTATCTGCAGCTTTGGGACTTTGTGATGTGGGCTGTTCTCACTGGGGTTAGGTGATATCTTCAGTGGTTTAGATTTGCATTTCTCTGATGATTAGGGACAATGAACATTTTTTTATGTGTTTGTTGGCCATTTGTCTGTCTCCTTGGGAGAGGGTTCTGTTCATGTCTCTTGCTCAGTGAAAAATTGGATTATTTGTTCTTTTCTTGATGATTAGTTTGAATTCTCTGTAGATCATCAGTCCTTGATCGGATTCATAACATGTGAATATCTTCTCCCATTCAGAAGTTTGTCCCTCTGCTTTGCTTATTGTGTCCTTAGCTGTGCCAAAGCTTTTTAGCTTGATCAAGTCCCAGTTTTTTATTTTTGTTGCTCCTGCAAATGCCAATGGGGTCTTCTTCATAAAATCTTTCCCTAGGCTGATATCCTTTAAGAGTTTTCCCTACACTTTCTTCCAGAGTTTTATTATTTCGTGTCTTCGGTTTAAATCTTTCATCCAGCATGACTTAATTTTTGTGGTGAACAAACTCAGTTCCCCAATTATTGCTAAGGCTTTGTGTTGGTCACATATGCTGTCCTCCCAACTAGTTCTAAGCTTGTTGGAATGGGTCACGGCACATATTTTTGTCTAAGTCTGGACTCAATTAGTTGCAAGAAACAGAATCCAATTCTGGATGGCCATGGGACACACAGGGCCTGCCCTTCCATAGGCGCCAAGAGACAGATAATTCCCAGAGAGGAGCCTGGAAGGCAGGTATCTCCAGATAGTGACCTTCATGCTCACTCCTCACTCTTGGACAGTCAGCTTTTGGGAAGTGCCTAAAACATATATTAATTGTTGCTTGACTAATGGGTGGGTTCAAAGGGAATAGTTTTCAGACATAATATTTTAATTTGCTCAGGGCAGTACTGAGTCTCTTGGCATGCTTTAAGAATTAATGCCTACAAGTAACACATTCTCCTTTTCCTTTGAAAGTCAACCTCAATTTTCTCTATTATTATTTTATTTTTATTTTCTCTATTTCCACTTTCCCTCATTTTGCATTTTTCTATACCTTCCTTCAATCTTTTGTGTTCATAAACATGATCTTAGCAGATCTCACTCCTCTTGCATAGTAGCGAACATAATATTAATTTACTAAAACTTGAATGTGCTATTTTGTAGTCATAAGAACATATGAAAATGCTGTACTTTATTCCCTAAATTAGAATGCTTTTTGCTTATGTATTTGCCTTGCTCAGCTGTTCACCAGTTGAAGAGGCCATCACAATGCTCAGAAGACAATCAAAGAAGCTACTTAAAAGTAACATGTCCTTTTTTAAAAATAATAACAAACAAACCACAATGCCCTTACTGAACTTGGAATGGTAATGAGCTCAGTCGGGAACCCAACTACAACTTCCCTGGCCAACCTACCCAGTTGGGATATTTGCCTTTCATACAAACCATTTTATGATGCTATAAATTTTACATTTTTACAGTTACAGATCTTAATCATCATGAAAACCACTTCTGCACATATCTTTGCTAAACGGAATTAAAATTTCCACATGATCTGAAAATGCTAAGTCGTTAATAGCCTCTCCTGGGCTTTGCGACTTGCTCTGACCTCTGATGACTTCATCATTGCTTAGGCATATAAGAATCACAATTTAGGCCGATGAGGCTAATTTAAGTCTGCAGGTAGTTTTCAGTTCATTTTTGCTGCTTTTTGATATTTTTCAAGATACAAAATGTTATTTTAAGAGCAATCTGATTACAAAATAACAGATATCAACTAATAAACTCAGTTCATACTATAAACACTGTGTTTATTCCCAAACTTGAAAGCATTCATTTAAGATATTTGATCACAATGCATAATTTATATTTTTAAGTTTGGTTTTATAGTTAGCTCTTAAACAAATCTGCTTTCTCATTTAGAATCTCTTTCTTAGAGACTGTTTTAACCTAATTCATTTGAGGTTTTGAACTTGTTCTTTTTATATTTGCTTTCTTTTTAGATGACAAAGCTTTTTAAAGCAGACTCAAGCAAATTTCTTGGATGTAGATAAGCATTTGATTTAAAAATTATCTTTGAGCTGTTTAATAACTGTGCTTATGAACATTATATGCTGTTCTATGGGGATTCTTCTGAGTTTTCTTTATCAATTCTGTATGTTTGGGGTAAAGAATATAAAATTGAGGATGGGTTCATAAGGCAATAAAATGTAATAAGCTGTTCTTGATTCAGCCATAAAATGAAAGCTTCTGGTTCCTCAAAACATTTTTTGTAAGAATTAAAGGCATTGATTATTTCTGTGGCTGTTAAGCCTGCTAGAGTTGATCAGCACATACTCAGTGAATCCCAAGTGGGAAGTAAAGTGGCCAAATGTCTCAGAGGTGGTGCCTTCGTCCTCTAGGTCTTGAGGACCTGGGATGGGGAAAGAGGCTTAGAGATCCTTTTCTCATATGCGTGTGTGTGTTTCATGGAGTCCTGGAGAGACAGGAAGCAGACTGTTAATGGTCATTGAAAAACTCAGACACATTTGTAAAGGGTCCCCTGAATCCCGCCTGTGTGTCCTGCAAAGTCATTTTGTCCTTATGGTTCGGGGCCATAAGAGATGCTGAGTTTGTCTTTTGGATTTATGTAGAATTTCCTGGCTGATCTTCAGCCTCATAACACTGTCCTTGCTTTATCCTTTTTAAATGCAAATGCTCTCTTTAAAATTTTTCAAAAAATTCTTCTTTCCTGTGGTTTTTAGGGAAGAAATACAAATGAGTTGGCAAGACCTCTAAAACTAGTCAGTTGGCCCCTGGCCACCACCTGGCCCTGCAGCAAAGCTCTCCTCATTTGCCATTCCATTCCAGCCACGTGCTACTTCATGGAACCCATGCAAGGAGCCAGTTTTCCTTTCATGTGTACTTATCTATCTATAAAGGACTCTCCCTTCATTTCCCTTGTAAATCCTTAGTAAACTCCTAGTCATCCTTCAAGATGTTCAAGCAACACAACCTCCTTTATCACCAACACTCTCCCAACAACTGAAGATATAGTTTTCTCCTTGCTGACATAGCTCAGTGTTGATACCTCTTTCCCAGAACTTATCATGCGACATAACAAGTTTTCTCTAACAGGCTAGTAGTTTTCTCTTTAATTACCTAACAGAGTCACTTGAGGAGATTTTTTTCAAAACACCCATTCTTAGGCAGCCCTCTTCAGAATTCTAACATAGTAGGTCTAGGGAAAGGCCTAACCATCTCGTTATTTTTTTAAGTGCTCTGAGAGAATCACCACACTGAACTGTGAGCTCTGGGCAGGCCACGATTGGACCTTGGTCATTTTATATCTCCATTGTGTAGCAGAATGGTACTCAGTCATTGCGGAAAGAAGAGGTAATGATGAGAGAGGATACCCGAGAAGGGTGAGGTCTGGGAGAACAGGTCTTCTCAGGAGACCACAAGGATACACTTGCAGGGTCCTCTCCATGGTGACTCAGCCCTTAGGAATCTGTAAATCTAACTTCCTGGAACTTGGAAATTTCCAAGTTCTGTGAAATCCTGTAGTTCTGTAGGGGCTGGACTAGCATCTCCCGCTTGATTCAAATGGGCCAATAAGAAGGGTACCTGTGGGGTAGAACTTTTTGACTGTCGATAAAAAGGGAAAGACCAAGCCAGTCGGGAGCGCGGCCATTTGGAATTCTTCTCTGCCGTAAGCTCCCAGCTGGTGAATAAAGCCCTTCCTCTTATAAACGCGGTGTTTGGGTGCTCTTTCTCTCCATTGGGCCTCGTCTTCCTGCAACAATGAGAGCAGCCACGTGCAAGCTGGGAGCTCCAGGCTTATCGGAAGAGTCTTACTATTACTCTATGGGGTAAAAACCAAAAAACAAACAAACAAAAAACCCCCTGCAAATTAATCCAAGGATTTTTGTGAAATGAAGCATCCAGGTTTAGCTCTAAGAACCAGATCTATCTCCCAAGGGGATATGTACCAGAAACTAGATACACCGGGAAGGTATACTGGTGTCTGCTATCTGGTGAGTGTGAGGGCACAAAACGTGGCAGTTACTTGTGGTCCCCTACTTATTGTACACCCGTGGAAAGCACATCAGCCAGCCTGCTCTGCCTGGCCTGCAGCACATCATTTCCACTGGGACCTTGACACTCCACTTAAAAGATTTTCACTTCTGTAAGTCACAAGTGATTCCCAAACCTAGCTAGGTACTGCCATTTCAAAGCCACCTTCTAGCCACCTTCTAGTGATCGTCCTATCACTCTGCAGAAACCAGGGGTCCAGCTCACAGTGCCACCTCACCCTGAGCCAGAGCCATGGCCAGGCTGCTTTGCTCTGAATTCAGTGGTCTGCTCAGGATTGCCGTCTTCCAGAATAGGATTGGGCAAAGAAGAGAAGAGGAAAAGAAATCTTTCTCAACTCTAGAAATGCTTTCTAGCCACAGGAATGGTGCAGTTATTTTCCTCTGTACTGAATCCCAAGATTGGGGCTAATCACTGTGCAAAATCTGCCCCACCAGGGCTGCCAGACTGGTGCAAAAACAGGCCTTTCCTAACTAATAGGATAACACATACTGTGGTTTTTGTGATTATGGGAAAGCAGACTTCAAAGGTGTTAGTAGCCAAGATTCCCAGGATAAGGAGCCTGATCAGAGCCGTCAGGAATCACTGATGACTATGGGGTGTTATTTATTTATTTATTTATTTAAATCTATGCTCTGGTTATGGAAGGAAAACTCTTTGTGCAGGGCCCTGCATTTCAAGCACAAAACATGATATAAGGAAGAATTATGATTGCCGCAAGCATAGCGCAACTCCACTTTGGGGCTCTGCCAGAGTCCCCATAAAACCCTCCTTTTTCTGGAATCTACACCATGCACACTTTGTAATCAATTTAAGAGGCTTTTATGAGATGTCAGAGCATGTTACTTAAAGCATGCCCATTTATTTTTCCTTACTTTATGTTTTTATTACATTGAATGTGAATTAAATCCATTTGGCAATGTTTTACAGTGGAGGGGGTGGGGTCTGTCAGGAAGAGGAAAGGAATTTGTAGAGGAGGGGAAAGCTGCTTACACCCCAGCAGGGGGTCAGGGACAGGCCTCTGTCTGGGGTGGGGCACCACGCTTGCCCCCTCTCAATTTGGGAAGTTCCTTATGCTTCCCTAGGCTTCCTTCCCTACCACAATTTTTTGGTAATTTTTCTAAGGGCTACCTCTGCTTACCATTTTTCAGTTCAAAAACCTTCAATGATAAAATGTGCAGTCACAACAAAGCCCAGTTCAACATCATGATTTTTTTTATCACCTGAAATCTGCCCTCGATCTGCCTCTACCACTTGACTTTGCTTCTTTCTGTTCCTTGCTTTTTATTCTTCAGCTAACCATGAAGTGTTTTATAACCATGCCTCTGGCTCTTCAGCCTTCATTTCCCACTCCTCAGTCAAGGCCTAGACAAAATCATGTCAGTCTCAACATTTCCCTTAGTCCTAGAAGGAAGTAGTTTGCTCTTCCTCTGAATGCTTATGACATTTTATCTGTACTTCTTATGATATTATCACGTTTATCTTGATCTCTACATGTCTTTTCTTCCCCCAAAATGATAAGTCTAAAGCATCCATTGCCTGAATATTTTACTTTGAATCACACTCACTGCCTAGACCAGCAGTTCTCAACCTGTGGGTTGCGATGCCTTTGGGGGCTGAATGACCCTTTCTCCTTTCACAGGGGTTGCCTAAGACCATTGGAAAACACACATTTCTGATGGTCTTAAAAACCGAGACACCACCCCTCATGTGTGGGGTCACCACAACATTAGGAAATGTAACAAAGGGTTGCAGCTTTAAGAAGGTTGAGAACTACTGGCCTAGACCAATGCCTCCCATGTCAGAGGGGCTCCCATGGACCTGGCGAATGAACTGTACACATGCTGGCCCCATTAATAGGTGTAGAATTAGGAAACGGAGCTAACAAGCTTGTTTTAGACTCTAAAAATGTATAAGCTGTTCCCACAGTCATAGCTGCTCCCACAGGCCACCTGAGAGCAGCCTGGCAGTCACGCAGATCCACTTCCCAGTGGGTCAGCCCACCCCATGCCCAGAGCCACGGCCAGGGATCCTGCTCTGACATCAGGGATCTGCACTCTGACAGAATCACGTGGAAGAGATTCAGACAGAGAGGAGGAAACTCCAGAGTGGTATCAGAAAGAAATCTTTCCCATCTCTGAAGGGTTTTCCAGCAGGAGTTTTCTAGCCACCAGACATTGCTATCACGTCTCTCTGTGCTAACCACCAGGGCTGGCCTTGTTTGGCTGCAGTAACGAGGAGCTCACTCAGCCAGCACAGTTAAGGCAGGCACTCCTGACCAGCATGGTTAAGGCAGGCCATCCTGTGGATGCATCTGGTGCTGAGATAAGGCCAAACCCCTTGAAGACTCATCTGGAGTCTGGATCTGGGGCCTGATGAAGAAAGATGTTGATGGTCTAGTCAAGGTACCTAAAATGGAGCCGTGAGGCCATTCCAGCTCAAGTTTCAGGCACAACTTCAATGGATGCTTCCCACCGTACAGGTCGCAGCCTCCTGGCACCAGAACACCTGCTGCCTGTTACCTCCTAGTATTCTCAGCTGGGGTGGGAGGTCCTGACCACAGGCCTCCTTTCAGACTGTTACAGCCAATCCCCTTACTCCAGAACTCCATCTTTTCTTTGAAAGCTTCAACTTCTCTTTTGTTCTCTAGAGTACTTCCCAAGGCAAGTTGGAAATGTTTCTGGATCATAGTCGCTCAAATTTAGCTCAAATAACTTCTTTGTTTTCTAAGCCAGGCCTCAGATTTTTCTCAGGTCCACAGGACTTCATTCCGGGGGGGAGGGTCCCACCTCAGCTGGATGCAAGTACCCACTTCACTTCTGGTTCTTCCTGCCAAGCCACTGGCAGGCTTCACCACCTAGGCCAGTTCTCCTCAGCCCTGATTCCACTGCAGGACCTTTTGGTTACAGCTCTTGCAACCAGCAGGTAAACATACTTTGTCTTTCTTAGTTTGAATTTCTGAGCAAAGGAATTTGATGGGTCCAGCTCATTTCTGTAAGCCAGGTGAGTATGATCTCTGGTGGGTGCTTCCCTTTGGTTCAGTCCTCAGAGGCCAGGAAGCAGGGCAGGTGTGTATATGTGTAGGTATGTGCAGGGAAGCCTATCGTCAGACTGTCAGATAGGTACCACAGCAGACATGCTCAATTGTATCAAAGCCCACCCTCCACTGTGACCTTGCAGCTAGGACACAATAAGAAAGAAAGGCACTCCTCTCTCCAGTCAGAGCCACAAAAAAACTTGGTGATCAGAAGACTTGACAGCCAATATCCTCAGATGTCAAGACTCTGATGCACCACACAGTTGAGCTGGGGGTGGGAGAATGATAACGGCAAGTGAGACTAAATTTGTTTGTGCTATGGTTTGAATGTTGGTCTGCCCCCAAAATTCATGTGTTGAAATCTAATCCCCGAGGCTGAGGCGAGTGGATTGCTTGAGCTCAAGAGTTCAGCCTCAACTGTGAAAGGAATAGAGTCCTTGACTGTTTATTCGGCTTGGCTATTGTTGGTATATATAAAGGCTACAGATTTATGGGTGTTGATGAAAAGTTTTGTAGTAGAATCCCGGGTGTTTTTGAGATACACAATCATATCATCTGCGAAGAGTGAAAGTTTGATCTCTTTTGTTGGTCTAATTTTTAAATGTTTGCACTGGTGGTGGGCCATTCTGATCCCCACCCTTTTCCATCATTGATACACCTCTGGGTAGGAATTCCATTTGGTACAGCTGTGTCCACTTCAACAAGAGGTACTTATTTGGGCCTGGACTATAGCCAGGTGGGGTAGCTCTGTTGACCACAGATAAGAGAGTTATCTATTATTACATAACAACCCATCCCGAAACAACCTAGTTACAAAAGGCACCATTTTATTGCTTACCATTCTGTGGGTTGGCATGGCAGGGCTCACCTGGGATGGCTCATCTCCATTTCATACAGTTTGGCTATGGCTACAATTTGGAATGGAAGATCGAAAATGGCCTCCCTTTCATGACCGGCCCCTCCACTGGGATGGCTGGAACACTGGGTCTCCTCTATCCCTACCTTCTTTCCTTCTTTTCTTTTCTTTCTTTCTTTCCTTTTTTTTGAAATAGAGACTCATTTTGTCATCCTGGGTAGGGAGCAACCTCAAACTCTTGGGCTCAAGTGCCTCAGCCTCCTGAGTAGCTGGGACTACAGGTGCCTACCAAAATGCACAGCTAGTTTTTCTATTTTAGAGACAGAGTCTCACTTTTGCTCAGGCTGGTCTCAAACTCCTGAGCTAGGCAATCCACCCACTTCTGCCTCTCAGAGTGCTAGGATTACAGACATGAGGCACCGTAACCGGCCCACCCTACGCTTTCATCCTTCATCCTGTAGGGCCTCTCTCTCTAGATGACTTCTCTAGCAGGACGGCCTAAACTTCTTTAATGGTGGCTCAGAACTCCAAGACAGAAAAAACAGAAGCTGTAAGGCCTCCTCAGACCAAGGCCTACAACTATACAATCTCATTTTGGCAGCAAGTCATAGGTCAGTCTAGATTCAATGGGGAGGGAGGATCACTCGTGCATGGGAATACACAGAGGTGGGATTCACTGGATCTCTGCATAACCCATGTGTCCCAGCCCTACCTCCTGAGCTTGTTCTGTCTGGGCCTTCCCCAGTAGTTTCCTTCAGATATGATTAACCATAATGCCAGTAACTATGCTTGCTGTGTCTCAAGCTCTATGCTGAGAGCTTTGGGGAACATGTCACTGCATGGAGGCGCCAACATGATGATGGGTCTGTTGGTGCCCTGGGCTCCCCTGTAAGGCCCAGGGCACAAAGCCTGTCCCAGCAGGTCCCCTGCACCTCTCAGCACCACTGCCCTCCTGCTCTCTCAGAGCTGCACCCAAGTGTGTATATCTATTATCAGAAGGGGGAGAACAACCTAGCAGTATGTCATGGGAGTGATAATTACATTCTGAACTCCCATCATGCCGTCTGCTGCTGACCTCTCACCCTTCCTCTCTCTTAATCACCTCCTGGCATCACTCACTCTGACACAGCAGCAGCACAGGCCCTGTGACCTGTCAGCCCCAGCGCATGACTTATAGGCCCTCGCAGGTGGACAAAGGGAAGGGAGATAGGCCACATAAATCTCCCGAGAGAATAAAAGAGAGTAATGGAGTTCGTTGCCCAGGCCTGCGCTAGCAGATTCCCGTAGTCTTGTTATTCGGCGCAGAGTTACGGTGATGAGGAAGTAGTCCAGGCTGACATGCAGGTCCCAATCAACCTTGCCAAAGCTGGCAACCTCCATACAAATCCCAATGTCAGGTCCACCTCAATGTCTCCTGCCCTGGGGAGGGCAGATGGGGGAAAGGGGCAGGAGCACAGATGCTGGCTCCTAGGCTGGTTTATCGTATAGCTGAGGGGAAGGAAGGAAGGAGGACCAGCCTCATGCAAAGCAGCTGCTAACCTAGCCCCTCCTTGAATGGGCCTCCTGGAAGAGCTGGGCCTCCTGGAAGGAGACAGGAGACAGGACAGGAGAATCACCAGGCCTGGAGCGCTCCAGAATTTCTAGAGAGAGCCTGGTGTGGTGCCTCTTATGTGGTGGATTCAGCTGGACAGAGGCCCTGATGAAGATTATGTCACAGGTTGCGTGCAGAACTGCTCAGAGACTTTCTTAGCTTCACTGATTTGCATGGAGAGACCTATTTCCACTCAGGCCTCTTTCATCTGAGAGAGAATGAAAATATCATGATCTGAAACCCTGACCTGGGCAGGCATGTCCCCCTTCCATGGGTGGACTCACAAGTCAGAATGAGTTGCTAATTCTAAAACATACTTGTTTATATGACACCAGCTGGCTTCCAAGTCCTTCTTTCCCTACCTCCTGAGTCTAGCCCAAAGTGGGGTCCAGTAGCCAAATGTAGCCCTACAGGCATCTTTTGTTGGGTCTACATTGGTTTTATCAAATGCAGGGCAGGCTCTTGACATTCCATGCTCTTCAGACATCTGCTATCTCACCCCCTCCTGGTGCCAATCACTAATATCACCCACCCCTTCTCCAGAGGGACTGTGACCCTGAGGAAACCCCTGTAGCCCAGGCCTGGCTTCTGGGTAGTTCAATCAGACTCTCTATCATTCTGGTTCCTCCTTCTCTGTCTCACTTTCTGCCACCAGCTTCTTACATCTATCAGGACAATGCCTCAATGTCCTCACACTCTTTCCAGCTTTTACTGCACTTAAGCTTCGGGATAACCCCTAGCAGACAGCATGGCCCTGACTTGGCAGATGGAGAATGTGAGTCTGAGGAGTTAGCTGGCTTGCTTTGGCCCACACAGGTGGCTAGTGAAGGAGAGGGACAAGGACCCAGAGATTCTGATTCTATATCTGAATCTTTCCACCAGAACATTCTACTAAATCATGTCCCCCACCACACCCAACTCTAAATTTATAGTTGAATCATCATATCTCAGGGTTCAAGGACTATGTGGTCCAATTCATTACCCAATGCACAAACATCCTTCATGATGACCTTCATATTAAAGAGGGGACACAGCCCATAGCAAACATTCTCACTCCCTGGAGCCCCATCCCGGAGCTCCAATAGAGAAGGGGGGCTCTTCTGCTGCTCCTGGGGTTCACAGGGAGAAGTCTCATCCTTATGCATGTCACTTCATGTTTAAGAATCTGGAGCTCTTTTGTCAGTTCAGACAGGCTCATTACTGTGCCAGTCAGCATTACTGGGACAAAAAGCCAACTGAAAGGAGAAAGAAAGTGGGAGAATGGCACTTTCTGTGGCATCCAAAAGTCAAACAAGTTTTTCAGGAACTGACCTCCATTTTTTGGCCCTGCCTTCCTCTACCGTGATTCCTACTGCCTGATGCTGATCTTTTCCTTTCCTTTGTGCCTCAAAGAAGGCCACAGTGCTTGGAGCTACAGCAGTCATCTTGCGACAACAAGGCTCAAACCAACAGCTCAAGACTGCAGGATAGAAATAGAAAGAGCCAGTTTCTCAGGCCGCCACTCCCAAGGTGGTAGGCCTTGGCAGACTCAGCCTAAATCCCACCAGCTCAGCAAACACAGAAATTGAGTCAGGCTCTCTGAGGGCTTGGGTGACAAGTCCAATCCTGAACCTGTTCCTGTGGCTAGGAAGACACAAGTCTCTGAACGGCCAGGTCTGGGTCATGCACCCACCCACTGGGGGTTGACCACACTCTAAGAAATGGAAAGAGAGTCAGGTGAACCCCCTAAGGAAAAACAATTTTCAGAACAAAGGAGAATGGGAGTTGGGCCAAAATAACCACTGCCCATTGTAGTTGCATTGTTGAGGCCCATCCCATTGTGATCATTCTTTTTTTTTTTAAGTATTTTTTAATTTCAAAATATTAAGAGAGTACAAATGTTTTTGTTTTTGTTTTTCACATGGATAGCTTTTACAATGTTTTAGTCAGGGCTGTAAGTGTGCCTGTCACCTAAATAGAGTTCACTGTACCTTCTTGACTGAGTCATGACTTTGACTCCTCCCCTCCTCCCCACTTCCTTCCTTCCCCTTCTTACATTCCACTTCTCCTCTCCTTCCCCTTTTATCTTTCTTTCTTTCTTTCTTTTGAGACAGAGATTTATTTTGTCACCCTTGGTAGTGCCATGGTGTCACAGTAACCTCAAACTCCTGGTTCGGGCGATTCTCTTGCCTCAGCCTCCTGAGTAGCTGAGACTACAGGTGCCCACCGCAACACCTGACTATTTTTAGAGATGGTGGTCTCACTCTTGGTCAGGCTGGTCTTGAACTCCTGAGCTGAAGCAATCCACCCGTCTCGGCCTCCCAAAGGGCTAGGATTACAGGTGTGAGCCACCACACCTGGCCCCTCCTCCCTTTTTTATTTTCAAAGATTTTTACTTCTGTCTGTGCCCCTGTGTGCCCATTAATTTGTTCCAAATTATTAGAGTACATGTGGTGTTTGTTTTTCCATTCCTGAGATACTTCGCGTAGGATGATGGTCTTCAGTTCCATCCAAATTGCTGCAAAAGACATTCATTCATTCCTTTTAAAGGCTAAGTAGTACTCCATGGTATACACATGCCGCACTTTGTAAGCCATTCACAAATGGATGGACACCTGCTCCTCCTTTCTGACCACTCTCTGGGGTGTTGCTGTTTCTCTGTGGAGTGTACTTCCGAAAGTAGAACTCAGTAGCTCACATGTGGTGGCAACAGTGAAGACTGGGACCTAAGTCTATCCACTCCACCCCTGCATGTTCCACTTACATCACAGCAGCAAGCCTCCCACTTGTTATTATGCAACCACATTATAGATCTGGATTACTGAGGCTGCAGGTCCCTAACACACCCCGTCTCCTTTCACATTTCCTGAACTTAGCCATCCATCTCCCCTTCTGGGTTTATACAGTAGGATTTCTTTAAACAAAGGTGCATGGCTTTATATATAATCCTGTTCAGTTGCAGTTTTATAGTTTCAACCACCTCAGTTCAGCCCACTGGAATCATTGAACATACAATAGCTTTGGAAAGCCTAATCTGTGGTCAAAATGCCATGTGCTTCCTAAGATCAGAGCCTTGTGGCTTGCCACTAGACACTCTATCTAGGCTCATACCAATCCAATGACCATTCCCCTTCATGAGAGTAATAACAGCACCTATCTCATAAGATTGAAGTGATGATTAAATGGGTTAATATTTGTAAAGCTCTTGGAAATACGAAAGTGCTTGTTAAACAAACTAGGACTTAATAGATCAAGAAATGCAAACTAAAACTTTGTTATTATTCAAGCCATATTTCCACATCAGGCCCCGTCTCTGTTTTGATAGATTTATCAAAGACTCTATAATATAAGAATGTGAAATCTATGATTTTCCCCTCACCCCTCTTTTTCATTCTTTTGTTTTGTTTTGTTTTTTGAGATTCTATTACCCTAGGTAGAGTGCCATGGCATTGTCATAGCTCACAGCAATCTCAAGCTCCTGAGCTCAAGCAATCCTCTTGCCTCAGCCTCCCAGGTAGCTGGGACTACAAGCGCCCACCACAATGGCCAGCTAGTTTTTCTATTTTTATTAGAGACAGGGTCTCATTCTTGCTCAGGCTGGTCTCAAACTCCAAGCTCAAGCAATCCATCACCCTCAGCCTCCCAAAGTGCAAGGATTACAGGCTCCCCTCATCCATCTTATGAAACTGTAAAGTGAGTGTTGGCTGAGATGAGCAATACTGGCCCCTTGGAGCCCACATGCTTTTCAGTGAGCTCCAAAGCCATCTATTTGATAACATGTGGTTCTAAAACTGTCTGGGAGCATCAGTCTTACTGATCAAGGATGTAGCACTACCTACTGGGAATTCGAAGGAACATAGTATTAGTGTCTCTCTCCTAGGGGTCAAAGTCATGACTCAATCAAGAAGAGCAAATTCAGTTTTCATGCAGCCCAAAGCAACAATTCTCCAAGTCAGGACCCTCCCTAGACCATTTACCAAGTGAAGCCTTGGCCTCTAGCAGTAGACAAAGGCACCACAGTACACACACAGAAGCACCTTAGGATGTTTCAAAATTTCCAGGCAAACACAACAGTACTCACATCCATTGGATGCCAGAGAAACTACTAGATCAAGATAATTCACAGTTTATGACTTGGTGCCCATAGCTCAGTGAGTAGGGTGCCAGCCACATACAGGTTAGCAGGTTCAAGGCTGGCCTAGGCCAGCTAAACAACAATGACAACTGCAACCAAAAAATAGCTGGGCATTGTGGCAGGAGCCTGTAGTCCCAGCTACTTGGGAGGTTGAGGCAAGAAATCACTTAAGCCCAAGAGTTTGAGGTTGCTGTGAGCTGTGATACCACCGCACTCTACCTGTCATGGCGTTACCAGGTAACTTAACAGCAACCTCAAACTCTTGGGCTCAAGCAATCCTCTTGCCTCAGCCTCCTGAGTAGCTGGGGCTACAGGTACCTGCCATGATGCCCTGCTAGGTTTTTTTTTTTTTTCGATTTTTAGTAGAGATGGGGGTCTCATGCTTGCTCAGGCTGGTCTCGAACTCCTGAGTTCAAGGGATCTTCCTGCTTCAGACTCTTAGAGTACTAGGTTTACAGGGATGAGCTAGTGTGCTTGGCCTGACATCACATGTTTGTCAAACAGTTTTCAGTGGTTGCTGTGATAAAAATCAATGAAGAACCAGAAATGAGTGTGGCAGTGCCAAAATTTGAGAGGCTAGATGGTGCCCAGTAGAGTCACCTGCTCCATTGGGATATAATTGCGATAAGGAATAAAATTAAAAGATATTTTTAAAAATCTGTGTATATCGTTATCAAATAGCCAATTGGTTGTTGAGACATGAATACTTACATTATTAAGACCCAGCTAGAAATGTGGAACTTTTTGGTGTTTCTCTAGACTTAGGGCATCATGAAACAGTTACCAGGACACTAAGAACTGAGAAAGTTGGGGACTTTCAGTTCTTTCCTCTATCCTACCTCGCTTCTTCTCAGCACACACAACCATTGTCCACACCCATTCGTTCTCACAGGCAACCGGAAGGGTGAGGAGCACAGAGGGGCTTCACTTACTCAGTGAGTGGCTGCATCGCCGCGCCAGGCTGTGTGCAGCAGGCCTTGCTGGCTGCGCTGGGGCAGAGCAGTGACCATGAGGCTGAGGAGCCCCTGCTTCCTGCAGCTTCCCTCAGCAGGGTGCAGAGAGAGAAGAGGGCTGTGGGACCCTCAACAGTGGCGGGATGAGGGCTACCTGGGGCAGGATGCGGGTGTCTTGAGGCAGGATAGGGCCAGTGTAGGGCTATTTCAGAACGAGCTGAAACTTCAGGATTCCAAGGAGAGCTTAAGCAAAGCCAGGACAGAGCATTCCAGCCAGAGTTGAGCCTCCCCTTGGTGAAAGAAACTTGGAGGAGTCAGGCAAGTGAGCCCGCTGGTCATTCCATCTGATCCCAGGGAAGCGAGCTCAACGCCAGGATTCCTTTCCCACCCTTGGGACAGCACATGGATGCCCAAAGCTCTATTCCAGCTTGGAAAGGTGTTGCCATGCAAGAGGGGGACAGAGACAGACCCTCCCCAGGCTCACCAGCTGAGCCTGTGCCTCTGCAAAGCTGCAGCGTGCAGCCTCCCTGCACTCCCCCCATCTGCCGTTTAACGATGATGGAAGCTGCTGTCACTGGGCAGCGACAGTAATAAACACTCTTCTTAATAACACAGGGTGTACCTCTTATTAAAATGAATGGACTCCCATGGCGCAGCCTAGGGCCGCACGGCTGGCAGCCAGCCGGGGACAGCAGCCCTCAACTGGAGCAGTTTATCTGCTGTAATTACTGGCAGGACAACGCAGTGGGGGCTTCTAAGGGTAGGCTGAGAATGGGCCCAGCCCCAGGACAAGCTCAGAGACTACCCACACACCTAAAGATGCTCACATCTCTCCCCAGAAGGACCTCTGTATCCCCCCCGGACCTCAGACCCAAGAATACATCTTCTTGTTTCTGAGGGGGTGTTAACACGTCTACCCAGGGACACATACATACCTGGAGTTGACAGAGGAACACTCTGATGGGATTCGTATGTGCCTGATGTGGCAAAAAAAGCAGCAAGAGGAGGCTCGGCGCCTGTGGCTCAACGGGCTAAGGTGCCAGCCACGTACACCTGAGCTGGCGGGTTCGAATCCAGCCCGGGCCTGCCAAACAGCAATGACAGCTGCAACCAAAAAATGGCCGGGCATTGTGGCGAGCGCCTGCAGTCCCAGCTACTTGGGAGGCGGAGGCAGGAGACTCGCTTGAACCCAGGAATTGAGGGTTGCTGTGAGCTGTGATGCCACAGCACTCTGTCCAGAGTGACAGCTTGAGGCTCTGCCTCAAAAAAAAAAAAAAAAAAAAAAAGGCAGCAAGAGGAACATGTGTTGCTATGCCCTTGGGGGTGACCCGATGCCAAAGGTACAAAAGAAATAGGTCATGCATGTAAATTAGACAGGCGTGTGTGGAGGGCAAGGACCCAGAACTCAGTGTGCACACACAGATAGATGCACGGGGAAGGGCCAGGAACTCAGTGACAACGCACTTGACAGTGTTTGAGATCTCGGAGACACAAGTCCCTAGAGACTGCAAGGGCTTGTCACATCATAAAGTGATGGGCAATTAGGTGCCCCCATTATATGCACTCATGGCACCATGGAATGTGACAAAATTACAGTTCATGATTTTACCATTAGTTATTTAGTCTGTTGAAGGAAGGTGTGAATGGATGAATGAATTAGTGAACTAACAAAGTCTTGAAGTGTGAGGGCCTTTCTGAGAAGTCTCACACATATGCATGGATACACATGCCACACATAGGTGCAGACACACATATGCATCCATACATAAAAACATACATGCATGTGATAATGCACACCTGCACAGGCACGCAAAAAACTGACTCATGCACAGACACACACATATAAGGGCACATACAGATGCACGCACACACGCACAGGACACATATATGCATCTACACATAAACACATACACATATACACACATGTGCTGATGCACACCTGCACAGGCACACACAAAACTGACTCATGCACAGACACACACATATAAGGGCACACACAAATGAACAAGTGCCGCACATGCACAGGTGCATGCACAGGAGCACTCACACATGCACAGGTGCACACACATGCACAGGAGTACTCACATATGCACAGGTGCACACACATGCACAGGAGTACTCACACATGCACAGGAGCACTAACACATGCACAGGTGCACACACACATGCACAGGAGTACTCACATATGCACAGGAGCACACACACATGCACAGGTGCACACACCCATGCACAGGAGCACTCACATATGCACAGGAGCACACACACATGCACAGGTGCACACACACATGCACAGGTGCACACACACATGCACAGGAGCACTCACACATGCACAGGTGCACACACACATGCACAGGAGCACTCACATTTGCACAGGAGCACACACACATGCACAGGAGCACTCACACATGCACAGGTGCACACACACATGCACAGGAGTACTCACATATGCACAGGTGCATGCACACATGCACAGGAGTACTCACATATGCACAGGTACATGTACACATGCACAGGAGCACGCACATACACAGGAGCACTCACATATGCACAGGAGCACACACATACACAGGTGCATGTGCACATGCACAGGTACACTCGCACATGCACAGGTGCACACACATGCACAGGAGCACACACACAAGTGCACTCACACATGCAGAGGAGCACACGCACATGCACAGGTGCACACACCTATACACACAGACATGTGTTCAGGCACCTTGATTCACTCAGATCTGGCAACCAACCCTCTTTTACTGGCTGGCTCAGTCACAGTCCAACAAACAAACATGCTGTCTTGAGGCCTATGCAGGTGACCTGAGACCCACTAGAAGAAACCTTGATTTTTTTATGTTATCTTTCCTCTTCAGAAGCCAGTGTCTTGTAAGCACCCCAGAAAGATGAGATAAAAGGATGTGGGGGGCTCACAGCATCCCTTCCTTTAGGCCTTGCTTTAGGCCTCCGGCAGCCCAGCCTGCTGGTGGATGACCTTGAGGCCTCTTCATGTCAGACCCTGCCCTGCCTTCCACAGAGCCCAGTGAGTTTACACAAGTGCAGTTTCCTCCTTCACAGTGAGCCAGAGACCCCACTGGGACTTCTCCCCACAAGGAGGGGCCTGCCACAAGGCAGTGGTTTCCAAGTCCATCCAGGGAGCCCAGTTTGAAGAAGGCTATGGGCTGTGGTCAGGAAAGACACAGTCTCACCTACTTTGTGTTGACAGCGATGATAGTGGGAACAATGATAATGACCAAAGGTGCCATCCTTTGAGTACCTACCATGAGCTGGAAACCTGCTATGAACTTCTGCATCTTTGTACTAAAATTGGATCCATAGTCCCACAGCACTGGCATCTTATGAGAAAATGCAGGATCTCAGGCCCCACCCAAGACCTCCTGCGTCAGTGGATCTTTTTCTTCCTTCCAATTTTACAGATGAGGAAACTGAGACCCAAATGGAGTTGCTGCTGGGTGATACGTGTAGGAGGCATTGGCATCTAGAGCCAAGCAGTATGGCTTCAGAATGAAGAGAAGCGATGACCAGAAAATGAGCTGATTTTCAGATTCTAAACTTTGGATTTTTTTGTCTCTTCCCTCAGGCTGCTCCTGGAAGACCCCTGAAGCTTCCTTGAGATTAAGACCACAGTGAGGACAGGAGCACCCTTCCATCCAGCTTGTTTGGGCACCTCAGCCCCTCGTGGGAGGCGCTGGGGGGCTACTCAAGGTTCCCAGTCCTGCAGCTCTCCAGCCTGGCACTCTGACACAGTCCAGGGCTGCAGAGGAGAAGCTAAGAGCCTGTGGGGAAGTCCAGCTCCCACCTGCCCTAGGGCTGGGGTGGGGGCTGGGGCTGGGGCTGGGGCAGGAGCTGAGGCAGTCCCTCTCTCCTTCCCTCCAGAAGCCCAAGCAGCGCTGTTCTGCGCTATTCTTCACCAGCGTCTCCGGGGCTGCAAGCACACACAACGCCTCTCATTCCAAACCCCTCAATCTTACCCATTAGCCGAGATTGCAGGTTCAGAGCACAAACACCGCCGCCTGTCACTACTGCCGCATGTCAGCCATCATCCAGGAATGGTCTCGTCTCCTTCAATCCATCACCTGGGGTTTCCTTAGCTCTTTCTTTAAGACCACGCCATGAGCCCCCCTCCCCACCCCCGGCCTGGGCCCAGGGGACTTGTGGCAGCAGAAGGTAAGGTAAGGGGAAGCAGGAGAGAAGGGCAGAGTGCTGTGACCCTAACCTTGAGCAGGGACCTTTCAGCAGCTCAGACCAGCAGCACCTGAAGAGCCCAGGCTAGACCACGGAGCAGGCCTGTGCCAGCATTCCAGAGGAGACAGACAAGGAAGAGGAGGGAGCAGAGGGCAAGGCTGGGTCTCCCTGCAAGGCTGCGGTCTATGCTTGCTGCCTCTGAAGCTGCTATTACTGTTGTTAGAATTGCAGATCCTGGGGCACCACCCCTGGGCATTCTCCTTCAGTGCAGCTGGGGTGCACCTGAGAAGCTGCATTTTTTAGCAAGGCTCCTCCAGAGGATTCTGAGCCAGTGAATCCCTGAACCCCAAAGGTGAGAAACTTTGCCAAAGGAAGTCTGTCAATATTGGTTAGGTTAGGCAAAGTCGCACAGTCATAACAAACAGTCCCCAAATCTTGGTCACTTAAAACAGTAATGAATTCTTTCTCACTCAAGCTCTGTGCCCAGTGCAAGCTGGCCAAGAGGCTCAGAGGTTATTCAGAGACCCAGGCTGACAGGACTCCTCTCAAACATATTTCCACGAGCACCATGCCAGCTGGGAGCAGAGCTGGAGGGTCTCAAGGTAGCAGATAACAACTCCAGCCTGGAAGTAATGCTGCCCACAGCTCACTGGCTAGAACTAATCGCATGACCTTGCCTAACTTCCAGGGTGTGGAAGAAAGATCTTCCTCCCACATGCCAGGAAGAGAGATGCAGGGGAACAGCTGGACTGCCTGCTGCACACTCTATGGCCAAAGGCCTGGGATGGCAGAAGGCAGAAGACACACTTAGAGGCCCGGCTCCCCTCCACATCACAGAGCTTTATGATCTTCTAACTTTATTCACTGGCATTGGCTCATTATCAGTTCTCACTGCAGCAGGATTATTCATAAATGTCTATTATTTAGATATATTCACTTTTATTCATTCACTCTCAGAGCAGATAAGTGAATAATAGCCCAAGGTCACACAGGTAAAGGGAAGGACTGAGTTTAGTACCCAGGAGCTTGGGCTCTTGGTCCAGGGCTTTTCCAATTTGATTCAGGCCAATGTAGGGGTGGGACAGTTGGCTCCTTGAACTTTGTGCTTGTTGGCTTGGGCTGGACCTCCCCCAGTGTGGGTCCCTGTGTCCCTTGGAAGGCTTATGTTTGGTCTACATAGGTTGCACCCTGTGCTCCAAACCCTACGACGCTGTAGGCAGCTGAGGTAGATGTTGTCTTTCATCTACAGAGAAAAGGGAGACTTCATCAGCCCCCAAACACCACCATGGTGGTTTCTCCATCAGCACTCAGCACACCTCCCCAAGGCTCAGAGCATGCGCCAAGACTCCATTTCAAGGGCAGTGGGGGACACAGATGAAGCAAATGAGTGGCACACCTGGGCTTCGGTAGGGTTGCTGTGGGACATTAGGGAAGGAGACTGGGAGGAGGCTGGGGCGGGGAGCAGGTGGTGCAGGGACTTGTCAAACCTTTAGGAAATGAAGGGATGAGAAATTAGTCTAAGTCTGACTTTTGCTTTTACCTTGTGGTTATATACCTCGAGGCTTGAAGGGGCTGGTGAATACAAGACAGTCTGGTTATGCAATCTACACTCTCAATTGTTCCTAGGGCTCCAGGGAACTGCAGAGGTCTCGCCTCAGCCAGGGCTGAGCTGGGCAGGCTGGGTATGGAGTGGGGCTGCCTCGGACATGAATGAATAGGGCCCTCGCTACTCCACTGAGCGTGAACATACACGTTGAAATGTGGTCACTTCTGTGTCCTTCAACCCCAAATAGAATTTCCCCTTTTCTGGCTTTCCTGTGCACCCCCTCTCCCACCCATGGTGCAGGGTAGGGTGTGGGAAGGGTGAGGTTGGGCCTGCTGACCCCACACCAAGTCCTCACAGGGTGTCTAGCCTCAGGTTGTAGAATTGCACAGAGAATGGACAGGGTGGGTGCTGTTGTTCGGATCTGGGGTGGGGTTTGGGTCATGGGGGCAGGTCCCTCTCACTCCATCAGTTCCCACCCCCCACCCCCGTTAAAAAGAGCCTGGCTGGGGCTGGGGGAGTCTAGACCCTCCCCAGTTCTAATCCTCCTTCTGTGGACATGCTCAGCTGGGTTTTCTCTCTGATCCAAGTTACTCATTACACACTTGGGAAACCGTATGTGAGATGGAGTCATGAAAAAGACACTCAAGGAAAAATCCACATGAACGTGACACAATCATACTATACAGGTTACAACATTTTTAAAAATGACTGAAATCGATCATTTTATAAAGAGCTGGAATGGTATGGTTTCTTACTTCTGTTGATTGAGCGATCTTGAACTTCCTAGTTCATGAAAAGAGAGGGTGAGAGAAAACACTGTTGCCCTGTCCTCCCCTCGCCATCCCATGGCCACCAACAATAGGGCGTACATTCAATTACAGTAATATTCATGGAGAATTTGGAACTTCTGAACTCCTGGTTCACCTCACTATTGGGGAATGAATTCTTGAATGGTCCTTAAGTGAGGTGACCAGATTTTCTGAGGGCAAAAGACTTGACTAAAGGACATTTTTTTTTTTAAAGAGAGAAATGTTATGTCCTTCCTATTTTAGTGTCTGTGCCCCAGCTTCCCCCTCCTCCCAGGGAACCAGCTTTTCCCCACTGTCATGCTCGGTGCAGGGAGGGGAAGGCCCACCCACCCAGTGCTGAGCAGTGATCTAGACCCAATGCAGCCCCAGCATCCACCACCAGCAATCAGTTCTTCAACAGGCACATGGCCCGGCGAGAGCCAGCAGGACTTGAGGAGTCTATTTCTGGGAGTCCTGAAAATGAGACTCATCACAGTGGATTTGAGTCTGGAGCTGCTGTGGCCACCTGAGGGCAGGAGAAGTGCCTGCTGCATGCTGGCAAACACAAAATGAACATGTTGGTTCATCCCAGGGAGATCTTGCCATCCAGCCTTTGAGTATGTTGGTACATGGGGTTACGGGAGTGGTCTGCTCCCACACGCAGCTCACCTTCCCTCCCATCATCTGCTCTGGATTTCTGGGGCTTCCAGCTTTCGTGTCTCTTCCCTAGGCCACTTCCTTTTTCGTTACCATCTCTGAAGCCATTTCCCTCCCATGGTACACAGACACGAGATGCCTTCAGTGTCCAAAACCCTTGGACAGAGCTTCCCTAGACCCCAAAGCTAGCGCCTGTGTCTGGCCGCCCGGGTGCCTAAAGGCGCCAGTCGGTGAGGGGTTCGCAACCAGGGCTTTCTGGTGTGGTCTGCAAAGGGAGCTGGGCCCACAGACCTCCAGCTGACTGCTGCCTAGTTGTGCTTGATCCTGGAGGCAAGGGAGGCAGGCAAGAGAAAAGCTACTGCTCACTTCATTCGTGGAACAAGTTGGTATCTGACAGCCGCCACATGCAGCTTCCAGGAATTAAGGAGATGGCGTGAACAAAACGGGCCCAAATCCTTGTCCTTATGGAAGTATATTCTAGTGGGGGGAGGGTCAAACGATAAATAAAAAATAAACAAGAAAATATCCAGTAACACGGGTGTTACGTGAGGTCTGACAATTAAGTTCGCAAACTTATCCTAGAAAAAGTGCTATATATGTCACAGCTGAATATCATGAAGGTCACGTTCAAGGTACTCTCCTTGCCCCACGTCGTACCAAAACTTTTAAAGGTATAAGGCTACAGTGACTGACTAGGAGACTGTTTAAGCCTGGCTGGTCAGGGAGTGTATAGGAAAACTTTAGGAAAACAAAGGAAAGAACATTCCAGATATAGGGATGGGGTAGGGCAAAGGCCCTGGGCTGGAAAGACGCTTGGCCTGTTGCAGGAACAGATATCAAGTAACAATGTCCTGCATTTGCTGAGGGCTTGTTATGTGCCAGACAATGTTCTAATCTCTTTCCATCCAATTTATTCCCATGACAGCCCTCTGGAGTAAGGACTTTATCATGTCCATTTCAAAGATGGCAAGGATCAGCTTGGCGCCTGTGGCTCAACGGGCTAAGGCGTCAGCCACGTACACCTGAGCTGGCGGGTTCGAATCCAGCCCCAGGACCCGCCAAACAACAATGACAGCTGCAACCAAAAAATGGCCGGGCGCTGTGGCGGGCGCCTGTAGTCCCAGCTACTTGGGAGGCGGAGGCAAGAGACTCGCTTGAGCCCAGGAATTGGAGGTTGCTGTGAGCTGTGATGCCACAGGACTCTATCCAGGGTGACAGCTTGAGGATCTGTCTCAAAAAAA
>CAUYON010101855.1:0-22660 GCA_963573935.1 Arctocebus calabarensis | reverse complement strand
AAGTATCTCAAGAATGGAAGAAAAAGTATCCAATGTACTCAGCCCTAATATGAAGCTAATTTATAGCTTTCATATGAAGGCTAAAGCCCAATTATAGCACAAGAATACAGGGAAAAGGGAAAGGGAGGGGAGGGGAGGGGAGGGGGAAGGAGGGGTAGAGGGAGGGCAATTGGTGAGATCACACCTACGGTGCATCTTGGGTACTGGTGAAACTTATTAAATGTAGAATATCAGTGTCTTCATATAGTGGTTAAGAAAATGCCATGAAGGCTATGTTTAACAGTTCGACCAAAATATTTCAGATTGTATATGAAGTCCACACATTGTGCCCCATGATTGCACCAATGTACACAATTATGATTTAATAAAATTATTAAAAAAAAAAAAAAAGACTTCTCCAGGGGCTACTGGAAACTGTGTCAGCATTCTCTCTGGGCCGGTGCCTGTGGCTCATTGGGTAGGGCACTGGCCCCATATACCGAAGGTGGCGGGATCCAACCCAGCCTCGACTGAACTGCAAAACAGAAAAATATCTGGGCATTGTGGTGGGTGCCTGTGGTCCCAGCTACTCGGAAGGCTGAGGCAAGAGAAGCACCTAAGCCCAGGAGTTGGAGGTTGCTGTGAGCAGTGTGATGCCATGGCACTCTACCGAGGCTGATAAAGTGAGACTCTGTCTCTACAAAAACAGAGAGAAATATTCAAGTTGTTTTTGTTTGATATGATGTCACACAGAAATGCTGCATTCTTAAATCTTTAAATAATCTACATTGCTTATTCTGTTCTCCATAAATTTAGCTATCTGTCCTCACAGAGATAAAATTTTGGCTGAAACTTGTTACTGCAATAGTCAACATACTTGAGAATGATTCAACAAATCTACACTGAATAACTCAGCCTTCAACTTTAGCATGTTACAAAACTGATGATGCCATGTTGCATTTGAAAAAATGTAGTTAACAATACTTATAACTTGTTGCAAATTGTTACTTAAAATAGCAGCTTTGGCACAGAGATTTTGCTGATGCAAGAGACAATGAAAAGAACTGAGAGCATCTGGATCTGTTAATCTGCTATGACTGGAATGATGTATTTAGATTATTAAGTGTGAAATGTCCAATTTCTTTAAGTACTAAGTTTGACATTTGGCATCTGTGACATTTCATTTTGATTCTTCTTGTTTTATTTTTATGGTGAAGGTACATCCTTATTCTTTCAAATGCACTTTTTGGCTTGTGATTATCTTTCACAGTTTTTTTTTTTAACAGCAATTTTTATAAAGCCATAGAAAAGTCAAAAATTTAAGTTATTTTTGAGTATGAGTTTCCTTGTGGAACCTACACAGCACAGCTCAAAATATCAATGAAGTGTTTGAGAAGGATGTGGCTAATGAATACATAGTACATCGAAGGTTTGAGAAATTCTGTTTTGGGAGATTATAATCTTGAAGATGAACCACGTGGGTGACCTGAGACCAAGGTGGATAATGATGGGCTGAAAGCTATAGTGGAAGTGAATCTATCTCAATCTCAGAGTGAATTAGCAGCAAGGTTTGACATTACTATTTCAACAATATTGTTGTATTTGAAACAAGTCATCAAGTTAAAGAAGCTAGATAGATGTGTTCCACATGAATTAAATGAGCATCCGAAGGACAAATCATCTTTGCTGTCATGACAGAATAGCAAATCTTTTCTACACTGTTTTGTTAAGTATGATGAAAAATGCATTCTTTTTGACAATTGCAAGCATTTGCCACAATGGTTAAAGATCAAGTGCCAAACCCCAGTCCAAAACCAAATATTCATCAAAAAAAGGTAATGGTGTCTGTTTGATCCAGTACAGGTATTATCTACCACAGCTTCATAAAGCCTGGTTGGTCATTACCCCAGATGTCCACTGTAACCAACTGGACAAAATGTTAAGGAGGCTTGTAATTAAGCATCTGAGATCAGTCAATAGAGACAAGCCAATCTTCTTGCAAGACAATGCTTAATGACATATTGCACAAAGAACATTGCTCAACCTATAGAAGCTGGATTTCAGCTTCTATATCTGTTCAGCTTCTGTTATCCTCCTTATTAACCAGATCTTGCACCAAGTGACTGCTGATTCTAAACAGGCTTTGGACCACTACTTGCAAGGAAAAATATTCAATTCTCAACAAACTATGGAAAATGATTTTGTTGCCAATCGCTCTCCAGGCTTTACTGCTGGGTACACAAGCCACAGTTAAGATGGCAAAACTGTGTTGATAGCTTCTGTGCATACTTTGATTAATTGTACTGGTTCTTGTTTGTGATATGATGAACTAAACTTTTGATTTGAAACCAGACATTTCATATTTGCTGGCCTAAATATAAAATCTGCACTGAGTCATTATTATCAGTTGATTCCTCCAAAGCAATTGAATAATATGTATTTTCATTTGGAAGTATGCATGAAGTTGATCTGTAAATTGAAGGCTAATTGATGCTGCTGATCAGTTATGGTTCTTGAAAGAGGTAGTTATTTGTACTTTGAAATATTAATAGGGTCTAAGCATCCTACAACTCTGACAAAGCATTCTTTCACAATTTCTACATCACTGAATGGCTTCTCTTTTTCCTAGCAGTGGTTCTCAACCTTCCTATTGCTGCAACCCTTTAATATAGTTCCTGTGGGTCATGACCGACAGGTTGAGAACTGCTGTCCTGGAGTATATAAGCTACTTTAAAATGCTTCAGTGGCATTATTACCAGGTATTATTGTTACTTTAAAAAATTGTCTTTGGTTTTCATCTTTTAATTTCTGCAATATGATCTTTTATGCCTTTTCCTCTAATTTAAAATATTTGTGGTCTTTATGAGTGTTATAATGCTGATGAGAATTGAATTTGTTTAATATTGATATTGCAGTATCATAAAGCAAATCTTGAGCAGAAAGAAGATAATATTGCAATTTTAAATCTCTATTAAAAAAATCTGTTTTCTTCTTTCAGAGTTCTCTTGGTCTTCTTTGACATGATGGGCTGTTAAACAGACAGAATTAGAAGATATTGTTGAGATGTAAAGCTATTTACAAATTCCACTTCAAACAGTGCAACACTGTTAAAAGTTGATAATAGATTGGTGTGCTTGATCACTATATTAAGTCTCATGTGATGGTGGAGCCAGGGAGGTGGGGAAGTTAAGACTAAATCATGAGTATTGTAATTGTCAATTTAGCCCATAGGGCTCATGATGCTGTAATGGTGCTGGTCAGTCTGGGAGGATTATTTTGTTGAAACTTAGTTTATTCTTTGATCTTTTAAAATATATTTGTTTTAAAAATAAAATAAAAATATAAAAGATGAATAAAAATATAATAATAAAAATAAAAGAATTTGTTCTGTAAAATTTGGATTCATTCAAAAGGCCACACTTTGGGACGTAAAAGGTCACAGATGGTCGTAAGGCCACAGGATCCCCACCCCTGATCTAACATCTTAGCAGTGTTCAAGAATGTTTCCTCTTATTGGTAATGATACCGGAATTTCATTTTTAGTGGGTTCTTGGTCTCGGTGATGAGAAAATTGAATCCACAGATCACAGATCAGTGGTAAGACAAAATTTATTTTACAGAAAAGAATACAAAAACACCAAAGCTTCTGGCAGAGAGAAGAAACCCAAGTCGGGGGAAAATAGCTTGCTCTCTCTGGGCTCTTTGTCCAGGGGTATATATAGTCTCATGGGTTTCTTGTTGTTATATGAGGCCAGGAAATGAATGGCTACAGTCCTTTCCACCGGGGCAAAGTGAATGAGTGCATTAATGAATGAATACAGTTCCTTCTGCTGGGACAAGGTGAATGAATGTATTAATGAATGGACACAATCCATTCATGGAATTGAGGCCTAAGAAACTTACATGAAATTGACCTAGGCATAGGAAATGGGGATTCCCTGTTCATTGGTAAGTTCAAGGGGAAGGAGACACCAGCAGTTGTCTGGCTCCTCTGGCTACTACAGCCTCCAGCGAGGGGGGAGGTAGGGGCCTTGCTTACCCTCCAGCCCTCTGGTTCCTCTGCTGGCTGCCACCGCACCAATAGTGCTGGGGCGGAGGCGGCAGGTCCTTCAGCTCAGCTCACCTGAGCCGGCTTGGGCACCACCTGTCCTATATCAGTAATGGTAGTAGTGATGATGATTTTGTTGGTGGTAATGCTACTATTGTTGGTGGTGGTAATGGTGGTCCAAGAATCCTTTACACCACAACATAGTTGGGAATAAGGCAGTTAGTACATTCGTTTATTGGATCTACATGGTAATAAACCACAATAAAAATACAATCACATTTGCTGCATAATGTAGTCTAAAAGAAATGAAGTAGGAGGTATCAAGCTCATACTAATTTTTATAAGATTTAGGTGAAGTTGGTGTGAGTACCCAGCTTTCCTTTATCTGCTGGTATTGCAATTTCTGGTCAATTCTGCTCAAAATTCTATAAAATTCAGTAGTTTGAATGGACTAATAGTCAAGCAACTACAGACTTTCTGACTAAGCCTAGACAAGATCTGGTGCAAACATAACTTCAGAAGTTCTACTACCACACTCACAGGCTTCAGTTTTGCTTCTTGATTGCTTATTTATTAATAAGTTCTCAAGGGTGGAAATTTATAGGTATTCTAAATAGCAAGTCATCCCCTAGTGCAAGATATGTGTTCTGAGCTGTAGCCCTGAGAGCCTACTCTGATGCAAGCACCAAGCCACTAGAGAAGAAGAACTTAGATGATACGGAGAGAAAGTGGCTGGGGACTCTTACTCAAATAGGTCTGCAAACTTTTATTCTAGAGCTCATGAAATTAAAAATAGAATTAGCAACAATCCCTCTTCTGAGTATATGCACAAAGGAGATGAAATCACCACCTCATCAAGTATCTGAACTCTGATACTCATTTCATCATTATTTATAGTACCTAAGATATGGAAACAGCCTAAATGTCCCTTGGTAGATGAATGAATAAAGAAAATGTGCTGCATATAGAAAATGGAATATTGGCTTGGTGCCTGTGGCTCAAGGAGCTAAGGTGCCAGCCACATACACCTGAGCTGGTGGGTTCTAATCCAGCCCGGGCTCACCAAACAACAATGAGGGCTGCAACCAAAAAAATAGTCAGACGTTGTGGCAGGCGCCTGTAATCCCAGCTACTTGGGAGGTGGAGGCAAGAGAATCGCTTGAGTCCAGAGGATGTTGGGAGATGTTGGTCAAAGGAGACAATGTAGCAGATATTAAGTCTAGAGATGGAAAGTACTACAGGAAGACTAAAGTTAACAAAATAGCATTATATTAGGGAGTTTGTTAAATAGTAGATTTTAGCTTCTCTTTTCACAAAAACCTAACAATGAGATGATAGAAAACTTAATCTGCCTCACTGCAATAACTACCTTAATATCTATATCATGCAGTATGACTCAAAGATACCCAATACAATTTAAATAAATAAAACAAAACTATTTAAGTCATTTTAAAAAATAAAACTCCTGAGGAAAACCAATGCCTTGAGAGAGGGTTACAAAATCAGTACTCAGGGAGTAAAATAATGAAGACATATAAAAACAGATTTTTAAGTAAGTATGCTTGAATGTGCTTAAATATGTGTGGCTTATTGTAAGAAAATTTGCAATTTGTTTGCCTCTAGGAAGAGGAACTGGGTGATAGAGTGGGAAGGAAAACTCCCTTTTGAATTTTGTACTATGGGAATGTATTATCTCTTTAAATAAAATTTAATAATTATACTAAAATATATTTGTTTAGGAAACTTACAATGATAAATGAGTGATAGGATGGCGCCTGTGGCTCAAAGGAAAAGGGCACTGGCCCCCTATACTGGAGGTGGCAGCTTTAAACCTGGCCCCAGCCAAAAACTGCCAAAAAAAAAAAAAAAAGTGGATAGATAAATGAGTGATAATTTTCTTTTGAAAATTATTTTTTCAATAGGAATAAAACAGAAACAAGTAGATATAAATAACCTACTAAAAATCCTAAAAATAAAATATAATAATAATAATATACCGAAATAATATCAATGGAAGAAATAACTTTTGATTGGTCACAGTTGAAAGTAATTAGTTAATAGAAATATTGCAGATAATTCCCACAGAAAGGCACATAAAGACACACTGGTATAAAAAATATGAAAAAGAAAGATAGTAGCTGTATTAACATCCACAACAAGACTCTATAGCTTTCCAAACAAAGAGAATAGAAAGAATGTTGGGTAAATAAAACTTGAAGAGACAATGGTTGAGTTTCCAGATGAAGAAAGACATGAAGCTTCAGAATGTTAATACACATTGAATCTTGCCCCTGATAAATAAAAATAAGCCCATATCAGATGCCTCATATTGAAACTGTAGAAAACAAAGGCGAAAAAGAAATATCTCAAAAACATTTTGAGGGCGGCTCCTGTGGCTCAGCGAGTAGGGCGCCGGCCCCATATACCAAAGGTGGCGGGTTCAAGCCTGGCCTCGGCCGAACTGCAAAACAAAAAAAAAAATAGCCGGGCGCTGTGGCGGGCACCTGTAGTCCCAGCTACTAGGGAGGCTGAGGCAAGAGAATCGCTTAAGCCCAAGAGCTGGAGGTTGCTGTGAGCAGTGTGACGCCACGGCACTCTACCCAGGGCGATAAAAGTGAGACTCTGTCTCTACAAAAAAATAAAAAATAAATAAAAAAATAAAAACACTAATAAAACTACTATTGGTTCTCCAGGTCTGTTTTCTTGCCTGACCTTTAGTACTGCTTTTTGGTAGCTATTGATAAATTTTGCTGTGACATTAGCACTAGGAATGTTCTGTTAGAGGTACAGAAGGAAACAAATGCTGTTGCTTTCTCTCCTGCTGCACACGTAGCTGAGTGGGCTGCTATGGTGCAGGGAGCCCAGGCCTGGATGGGGATGCCTTTGATCACATAAACACATGCAGCCTTCCTCCTGAGCAGATAACAGCTCTGGCTGGGTGTGGGTCCGTTACTCACTACACTATCTACTCTTCTAGCTTGTGCAGCCGGGGAAAACCAGAGGTTGCCTCTTCCTTCTGGCTAATACATGATGTTTGCATGAGGAAAACTGTGGAGGGCAGTGGATTATTTCCTAGGGAATCTAAGACTCCAATAAAAGTAACTTAGGGAATTCCCAGCGTCTCCTCCCACTGTCCTCTGGCTAGTGCCTCCTTTAGCCTATAACTAGCATGAAGTGAGACTGTGCTGGCCCGAGGGATAACAATATTCCCATAAGCATGTACTTTGTCATTTCAGCTGCTTTTATTTTTATCCTTAAAGCAGGTGAAGAGGCCGTCACAAGAAGTGGCATAACTGGCCTTATTATTTTGCTTTTTAAGTCAAAGGTGAAGTCTTAGAGTCAAACTCTTAAACTTAATGAAACCATAACTCTGAGACAATTTCACAGAATACCAGGTGACTTCCCCAAAGCCGTCTTGGCTGTGGATACACCTGTTGGTCCTGTCCCCTGTACCAGGAGGGAACACATGAGGGCTCTGCCCAGGCCCCATCACAGCTGCAGGACCATCAGGATAGGTAGAATAAGAACACTGCCATAAGACGTCCTTCCCCAAGAGACGTCCTTCTCCCCAGGAGACGACAGCATGACAGCACGGTGACAGGGACAGGATCTACTGTGGCAATTTGCTAAGTGGTTGTGGGAGCAGCAGGAAGAAACACTTACCTGAAAGAGATTTGGGGATAGTTAAAAGACTTTCATGCACCAAGGGGTCATCAGCTGCATTAACCAGCATGAGAGGCACATAAATCTGCAACAAGAAAATAAAGCAGAGTTAAACTATCCATTCCCATTTTCAGACCCTATTATTCAAGGCTCAAATTCACTACCGAGAACATCTTTGAGTTACAGAGAAGAAGAGAACAAAGCTCAGCTTGGTGAACAGGTGGAGTAAAGACGCCTTGTATTCATTGGCAGCATGAGGACTTACATCTGTGATTATCACCTCAGCAGCAGGCGTGTGCTGGAGCAAAGCTTTTTGATGATCATCACAGTGTTTTAGATTAGCCATGCCTTTCAGCAAAAAGGCTTTACAAAGTGTCATATACATATTCATTCAGTTGATATTGCAGGGAGGAAAAATGAAGTGCATTCCATGCCAGACAAAAGAGATTTTCTAGCAGAATCTGAAGGTTGAAAACAGGAGGAAGCTGGTGAATACTGGGGAACTCTTGGCGGGGCTGTGCTCAACATCCACTTTAGAAAAACAGCCAACGGTCTCCTTTTTCATTTTTGTGGAGATAGTGCTGTTGGGGAAACTCAGAAGTTACTGAACACTGTATCGAGGTAGTGAATGGTTGGTTGTTCTCTCCTAGAGGTCTCTGATGCTGGCTCTAGACAGCTCAATGTTTCTACATTGGCTTGAAAGAAGCAAAAACCTGGGTGATGATGCTATACTAGGAGAAATGGCCGAGGTGACAGCAGAACTGTAATTCACAATTATCTGTTTCATCTGGGGGAATGGAATGCCAAGCCAACAGGTAGACATTGACAGAGACAAATGGGTAAAAGAGCAATAGTGCAAAGACAGAAATGAGAAAAACTGGCTTGGTGGTAATTCAGGTAAAAAATATATGGGGATTTTGGTTAGCTACGAACTTAACACACACGTAGTTCATTGTAGCTGTTAAAAACTACATTAATAAAAAACTAGTCTACCTTAGCAACAGACTTATTCCTCATCACTTTGATACAGAAATACATCTATTTTGTTCTGTGCTTGCCAGATGACAGAAGGAACTTTCCAGCTCAGTTTTTCTTTCTTTATTTTTTTCCAGCTCACTTTTTTACCCTAACAAAATACATACTGGCCATAAAATGGGTCCAGGTAGGCCACAAAAAGGGTAAGAAATTTAGATGGATCTCCCATGAGGAGCCATGGCAGAAACCAGGCAGGATTATACTGTCAAAGGAAGACTAAGAAAACAACTGGGTTTTGGAGTAATTTTAATAAAGTAATTTATACAGCTATGCCAACTGACTGGTTTGAGGCACACCTGGGGGATTAATGTATGGTGGTCACACAGGGACAGAGTTTGGCTCAATAACAAATTCAAGCTAAAGACTAGAACAGTTTGAGGCAGCTCTGGCTGATGGCCACCAGGGAAATTCAGGAGGGACCCCGACTGTACCGTGTGTGAGGCTCAATGGAGTGATGCTAATCCTAGCTAGTGCTGGCCACTCACCCTGTGCAGGTATCTCATGCAGCTTTCTTCCTCATAATATTCCTTCAGGGAGTTATAGCCATGAAACTTCCTGGAGCACACACATACAAGGAAAGGGACAAAACAACATTTGTCATAAGATCAGAATGCTGAGCCCATTATTACTCCAGCTCCCCATCCTAACTTGTTGCATTGGTAGAAAACACACAGGCAGCGGGGCCGCAGTCAGGCCCGAATGCTACACTGATTTTTATTACTGCTTCAATTCCTGCTCTAATTTGTTACATCAGAACATATCAGTAGAACATACATAGACAGCAGGGTTAGGGATTAAGAGCACTGGATTTAGCATTTGGATTCAAATCCTAGCTCAACCATTTACTGGCTGTGTGACTTTAGGTAAATGGTTCAACTTTTCTGAGCCTCGGCTTTTCCTGTGCAAAGTAGATCTGAGGACAGGATCTTCCTCAGTGGTGCTATGAGGTTTATGACATCAGAGTGCTCACTAGCATGGTGCCTGACCCAAAGTAACTGCCCTGTAGTAACTGTTACCTATAGTAATCACTAGTGGATGTTATATCCTTTGAGGCACCATAAAAGATGTCACTATAGACACAGAGAAACTGAAATTCGAAGGCATTTACTAGAGCTTTCTTTTTGACAGAGTTCTTCCTAGTGGAGTAACAACAGGACCACCATGAATTGGACTGAAATATGTATTAGATAATAGAAATGGATGGGTTCAAAGTTGCCAATTCTGTCCACCCAGAGAGCAATGATCTGAGATAAAGTGGCATATAATAAAACCTGCCATGCTCCAGCAAGAAAGTCCTATAGCTGTGCTTTGGTCTGGGCCCCGGGAGGCCTGGGGAGGTTCGACCTGGAATTCTGCCACCAGGAGGCCTGAGTTAGTCCAGGTTGGAGGGACCCTGGAAACCCCATTTCTTTCTGGTTTCTGAATAGTCAGTAGATCTTTTCATCCTGACTGGGGTCTTCAAGGTGTCTTGCCTCCCTCAGAGCTGTGGATCTCTTCCACCACCAGCCTCCTTAGACATCTCTGCCTGGGAAGGACCTGGAAAGCTCTGGCCAGACTCCTGGGGCCCTCTTGATTATGGAGGGGGCTGAGTACGGAGATCATCTCTAGCCTGTCTGTCCTTATGAAATCAGTCCCTCTGCGGGCTCAGCTGGCAAGAAAAACATTCCCTTCCTCTGGTAATGGATCTATGACAAGGCTGCCGAACAGATTGCAATCAATAAAACTGCTACCATATCCAGTACTACTTGAGAACTCCAGGGAACGTTGAGGAACATTCTCTTTCAGGTTTAAACAAATTTAGAAGATCAATGGGAAATTTAAATTAAACTTGTTTTCTCATTAGACACTACAATAAAATCACACACCCCATGGTAAGGGTGGGTAAGAGTCATTCTCATCTTCTGAACATAGCAGCAATTTCCTAGTTTGTATTTCCTTTGAGTAACTGTTCACAGGCACATTTCAAGGTTACTTTGTATAAGAAGGTGACTAAAATCTCATAAGAAAGAAAAATAGAGATCCCATACCCTTAGGTCAATTATCTGCCTATCAGATGAATACTTGTTCGCTTTAAACCATGTCTAAAGGTATCAAATAATTGTTAAATAAAAAGCATGACAGGTTCAGCACCTGTGGCTCAACCGGCTAAGGCGCCAGCCACGTACACCTTAGCTGGCGGGTTCGAATCCAGCCTGGGCCCACCAAACAACAATGACGGCCGCAACTAAAAAACAGCCGGGCGTTGTGGCAGGCGCCTGTAGTCCCAGCTACTTGGAAGGCTGAAACAAGAGAATCGCTTAAGCCTAAGATTTGGAGGGTGCTATGAGCTGTGATGCCATGGCACTCTACCCATGGTGACAGCTTGAGGCTCTGTTTCAAAAAAAAAAAAAAAAAAAGCATGACATATTTAAAGAGAATGATGAGGATAGCGATTAATTTTAGTGCAGCCGAGACGCGATCAGAAACTCCTGGTACCAGAAAAGAGGACACTGTCAGTGTTGTGATCTCAGGCGTCTAGAGGGGCCAGGCAGGTGAAGGGCAAATGGGTGAAGTGGGTGGGCCTACATCTGACACCGGAGTCTTCAAGTCCCAAAGAAAGAGGCTCTGTTTATTTTGCTTGAAATACACAGTCCGAGTCTGTCTTCTGTTTTTCTACTTTTTACAGAGGCTTAGATGGTTATAAGACATACTTCCTTTCCCTTTTACTCCACTACCAATGAAGATCTACACAGCTGCTAAGGTTCGCCCTGGGGTAGAGGCAGGACAGGCAGGGTCTAGGCAGTGCAGGCCCCAGTTTCCCAGTTCAAGCTGGCTATGCTATGCAGGAATGCAGTTAGTGGTCAGATCTCTTCCTATGATTTTCCTGTGAAATCTGTTTTTAAACATTAGACACTTATTCAAAGAAAAAAAAACCCTAATGCTTAAGTGAGCAGAACACAGCACTTGTACTGAGCAGAGCTGGGCTGTGGCCTGGCACCCTGCCCAGGGCATCCCTCTCCCGCCTGAGTGGACACACCTCATCACGTTGTCATCAATCTGCATCAGGGATGTTGCTGTGTAGAGCCGGCTCAAGTCTGTGTCCTCCAGGCACTGGGGTTTCTTAACTTGGTCTCCAAAAAGAGCTTGCCTAGAATGAAACACAGAAGCAAACAGAGACTAACAAAGTGAGGATGAAGAACCACAGCAGAGCCTGCTGCCCTGCCCGGAGGCAAAGCCTATGTGGTAAGTAAGAAACAGAGCCCTGGCCTTTAGAATCCCAGAGGATGCACTTGTGCATAATGACTTTTGAATAACAGGAGAAAAGATGAATGTCAAGGTGTTACTTTCCTTTCCAGGGGCACATAGACAAACGAAAGATTGGGTCTGAGCTCCACTAAATACCACAAAGCCTTCCAGACAGGGGAGGAAGTCTCAGGATGGGCCCCGTGGTAAACAGCAGGCTGTGGGCAGCCTCCTCTTTACACTGGTGTTGACAATGCCCCTTGGCCCTTTGTGAGCCATTCCCCGTCACTTAACAAAGAAGACAGCTTAACCCATTTAGCATAGGGGCAAATCAACAGCTCTCCAACTGTTAGATAAAAGTTAACATTTATTCAAGTGACTAATCACTTCTATGAAGAGCAGTTCCATATTGAGAGGATGACAATAAATGGAGAGTCAGAATGTGCATTCAGATCTCCTCCCACTCTCAATCACACAGCTGATAGAGGACTGAATTTGCCTGGGCTCTGGCCCTACAGTAGGAGAGACTCATTATGGAAACTCAGTATTTGGCTCTCCATTCACAACCTCTCCAAAAGGCAAGGAACACAATTCTTTAGCATTTGTTTTTTTCAAAAGAATATTAGGAAGATTATATACCTACTGCATAGATTTCATAAATTTAAAATTTTCCTTTAATTTCTAAATGTTAGACTTTCTGCAGTAAATTTCAAAAGTGTAAATGCACTTATAGCATACGCTAAGGACACTTCCAATCTGTCAAGAATTACATGATGAACCTTTTAGAGTAATCAGTAGCAAGACCAGGCCCTTCAGCAAAACTAATGTTCCTTGGGAGTTCTTTTGACCCCACAGGTGCAGGAAGGCAAACAACAGGATGTGGACTTGGCTTCACCCTTTCTGGCTACACAACCTCAGCAAATGCCCAGACCATTCCAAAGCTCAGCTGTGCCATACCCAACTCAATGCCCGACACATGGCTGATGCTTAAACAACACAAGTGGAAACAGCTGAATTTCCAGACAGCACAGGAGACAGAAGTCTCTACCCACCCAGCAGGAGGACCCAAGGACATGTGTGGCAGCTTGGCAACTTGGCAGCTTGAGGTGCTCATAAGCCCACCCTTACCCACGTGATCCCTCACCACAGGAAGCCAAATCTGGGGCACATGGCATTGGCAGACAGTACCATATTTTCTTTTAATAGTTGGAAAAAAGAGAATAAGGAACTAATCATTTCACCAGACTGCTTTCCCCAGAATGGTACCAAAAATCTCCCCTTGTTTTTTTTTTTTTAAGAAATGGGGCCTAGCTGGGACTACAGGTGTACAATACTACACCCTGCTAAATTTATTTTTTTAAGAGATGAGGTCTTGGCTCAGCGCCTGTAGCTCAGTGACTAGGGTGCTGGCCACATACACCAAGGTTGGCCCAGGCCTGGCCTACTAAACAACAATGACAACTGCAACCAAAAACTAGCCAGTAGTTGTGGCAGGCACCTGTCTACTCAGAAGGCTGAGGCAGGAGAATTGCTTAAGCCCAAGACTTTGAGGTCGCCGTGAGCTGTGATGCCATGGCACTCTACCGAGGGTGACATAGTAAGACTCTGTCTCAAAAAAAAAAGAGAGAGAAATGAGGCCTTGCTATATTGCCTATGCTGGTCTTGAACTCCTGGCCTTAAGTGATCCTCCTGCCTTGGCCTCCCAAATTGCTAGGATCACCAGCATGTGCCACTTTGCCTGGCCCCAAATTGTATTTTTTGAATGACCATATGTACTAAGCTGTGGGAGGAATCAAAACATGCCCAAGTCCTCCATTGTTTTCAAGTTTTGTATGAGACACAGGAGTCACAGAAGGAGAGTAACAGAAAAGCAACTTGGGGGTGGAGAAGTCAGCTTCAGGGTGGCAAGAGAACTGAAATGGACCTCAAAGGATAAAGGAGGTTCCCACAAGCAGAGCATTCTTAGGAGAGGTGGTAAGTCATGTGGGAAAGGCCAAGGGTATGTGATCCTCTAAGTGGCCTAGTCCAGCTGGAGGGGATCACAGGACAGGGGAGAAGGGAGGAGTGTCAGAGATAATAATAATCTCAATAAAAAATCATCAGTAATATTTATTGAGAGCTACTGTATACTGGGCGGTCCTTTAAACACTTGATGGGTTAACCCATTGAAGGATTCTGAACAGAAGAGAGGCAGGTTGAGCGTGGTGAATGTGCAGAGGCCCAAACCCCCAGCAGGGAGGTGCCACCACCACGCCAAGGGCCAGCGAAGCCCGACTCCTGATCCCCATGCACAGAAGCATCCTGAGGAGGAAGGTCCCCTCAGGGGTGACGAGCCACCTCACGGATGCTCTAATTTGGGAAGGGAGGGATCAGAAGAGCATCCTTGCCTTGGATTTACTGGGGATTATAAAGGCAGAAGGTAATTTGGCAAATTTGGTGGCTTGGCGTAAGTTTGTTCCTAACCGAGAATGCAGGCAGCAGAGATTCCGCAAAACCCTTGCCTTTTTCTTTTCTTTTCTCTCGGAGAAACAGTAGTTCTGGCCTTAGTGATTCCCAGATGAGCTCAGGAAGGAACAGTCTGAGACAACAAAGTGGACCCACCTGTGTGAGAGGATGATCTTCTTCATGTTGTCCGCCATGAGGAAGTTGTAGAACCGCCGGCACTGGTCCCACTGCATGAAGGTTTCCTGGGCCCTGGAAGAATCGCAGTGAGAGTGAGCAGGACTGTGGCCTGGGGGGCAGGGAGGAGGCCAGGAGGGTTCTAGCCGGGGGAGCAAGGCGCTTGCGGGGAGAGCCCTGGCTCTCTGGCTATGGCCCCCACCAATGTAGGGGCTTTGATGTGTGGTGCTCATACATCTGTGGAGAAACCAGAAGATGCCACTGAAAAGTGACGCTTAGGACCCTTGCTAGAGGCAGAGGCTTGGTTGTGGCACTCCTGGCACCTTTTTCTCGCACCTTGGCCTTCTCTTCGTCACAGAACCTGGCAGTACGAAAGTCTGCTTTGATTGCCATTTGGACGCTTTCTCTATTTACCTCCTACCCAGCAGGCAAGTTTTCGGGCTTAATGACAGGAATGTGGATGGGGAGAGTGGGTTTGGAGGTAAAAACCTAAAAAAATTTGTTGCTGTTCAAGAGGCAAAGGAAAATCATAAAATTCGATATTCTCCAAGTAAATCTTTCTTTAGATTATCCTTGTAACACTGAAGGGACAAGGAAAGCTAAATGGAAATAGGGAGGCCGCTGACCCCTTCCAGGCATGGCTGGCGGGGCTGGAGACGCTTTCTGCTTGTAGGGCTGCTGTGTAGCCGGCACATGCTAGTCCTGCCTGCCGTGAGGGTGACCCTCTGACCCTCCAGCAGTGGCACTAGGCAGGTGATGATATCTTGTTTTCCAGAGCCCAGTTCTGCCACCATCCTGTGTGGGAAGTAGGAGAAGGCACTGCCAGCCCTGTCTACACACTTCCGGGGCCAGATTTCCCTGCCCACGTGTCAGGTGAACAAACACGAGCGGGCTCCTTCCCAGCATGGGAAACAGTTCTCCCCACTCACTGCTCTCCTCCCTGGGCGTGAATCCAACCAAACACAGGCTGCCACGGAGTCCACATCAGTTAAAGGGAAATTTTCACTGTGCAGATTTCTGAGTCGCCAGGCCTGATTCCACCCTGTGAATTACACTATTTCCACACAGGTTTTATCTTCTGCATGGTATCAGAGGGGATGAGGGGGGTGGTTCACAGGGTTTTTTTTTTGTGTGTGTGTGTGTTTAAATCCAGGGAGCTTATAAAAGTAATTTCCCCAGAGCTGCACTGTGATTTTGGAATGGGAAACATTTCCCATAACGTAATGGTTAAAAATAAGAGATGGGGGGTGGAGGGGAGGAGTTGAGTGAAATGGTTTGTGGACTTAATGGTCTATGACATGTTCATAAAACACAGACTAAAGCACAAAGTAAGGATTGACACCACCTTCAAAGGTCAAAAGGCCATTGTACCAGGGCCGCCCCAATGCATTGTGGAAAAAGAAATGACAGACTGGATCACTTTGGATGGGACCCAGGCTTAGGCAGCACCATGGACACCTGCCTGTGATCTGTGGAGGGGTCACCTGATCAGTGAACCACAGTCTGCTGCTTCAGCCAGCTCGCTCTCCTCTGACCTTGGACCCAAAGGACCTCTTCTGAGAGCCAATTGTCCCTGGGAAGCCCAGCTTTCTCTTGCCCTGGTTTATTCTCCTTTTGCTGACCTCCTGATTGAAGGGACACTCTTGCTTTTGTTAGTACCTCAGAAGAGGGACTGCAGGAGTAGGGAAGGGAGTGCTGGCCATAAACAAAGGATATTCCAGCATGGCAGAAAAATTTTCAATTGAATAACACCATGAGCATTGCTTGCTAAAAAGATCTGATGATTCCCAGGGGCCCACAGATCAAGGAGGGACAGGGCAGGATGCTGGGGCCAATGTCTCACTTGGTTTATTATTTTGACTAAGTCCCTACGATCTTTGGTTTACCACCCAGTATATGCAGTGCTATTTTTTTTTTTTTTTTTGAGACAGAGCCTCAAGCTGTCACCCTGGATAGAGTGCTGTGGCATCACAGCTCACAGCAACCTCCAATTCCTGGTCTCAAGTGAGTCTCTTGCCTCCGCCTCCCAAGTAGCTGGGACTACAGGTGCCCACCACAACGCCCGGCCATTTTTTGGTTGCATCCATCATTGTTCTTTGGTGGGCTTGGGCTGGATTTGAACCCGCCAGGTCAGGTGTACGTGGCTGGCACCTTAGCCCGTTGAACCACAGGCGCCAAGCCGCAGTGCTATTTTTTACCACCTTTGGGTATATACTTAAGGAAATTAAACTTAATTTTTATATTGGCTTAATAAAACATAATCAAGATTAATGTGTTACAAAAACATTCCAATTTTTTTTTTTTAAGGACTGATTTTTTTAATACCACTGCCAACAAACAGAAAGGATGTAAGAGAAGGGAGAAACCTATAGACCAAAAGAAACTTAAGGGACAAACCAATAAATGCAAAGTGTAGGCAATATTTGAGTCCTGGTTCAAATGAGCCAACTAGTATAAAGCTTTTTTGAGACAAGCAAGACATCTGAACACTGACCGCAAATGGGATGCTATTAGGGAATTGTTAAATTTTGGGTGTGATAATGGCATTTGTGGTGATGTTTAAGAAAAAGTCCTTAGAATCTTTTAGAGCTACCTGATAAAATATTTACAGATGAAATGATATGTCATATATCATATCTGGGACTTGTTTTAACATAGTTTATGGAGGAGCAAGTGAGGAGATGGGTATAGAGGAAAGAAGTGAGGCTTCGAGTTCAGTGTTGTTAAAGCTGGTAGTGGGTCTGCAGAGTTTAATCTCCTTTTTACTTTGTGTCTCAGATGGAGGAAGAGAAAGACGAGAAAGAAAAAAACTAGAAAATCATGTTGGATAATGAATAACTGAAAACTATTTGCCTTGCTGAGAGTTAAAGATCAAAGAGGGGCTGGGTTTCTTGGCTCATGCCTGTAATCCTAACACTTTGGGAGGTTGAGGTAGATGGGTTGAGCTCAGGACTTTGAGAGCAGCCTAAACAAAAACGAGACCCTGTCTCTACTAAAAATAGAGAAATCAGCTGTGTGTCATGGCAGGCACCTGCAGTCTCAGCTACTCGGGAGGCTGAGGCAGGAGGATCACTTGAGCTCAAGAGTCTAAGATTACAATGAGTGATAATTATACCATAGCACTTTACCCAGGGTGACAGAGTAAATCTCTGTCTCAAAAAATTGAATAAATAAAATAAAGATCAAAGAGGTACAGAAAAGAGTCGAAGTTAGTTTTGACTGGTTACGGCTACAGTACTGATAGGAAAGAGACCAGGTGGGTCATCTGGAACCGCTACACACACAGACCCATTAAGAACATCACTTATACAGCTCTCATCAAGGCCAAACTCCAATTTATTCAGCACAGCTTTGCAGTGACAAAAGGCAGGAAACAGGATAAGGCTGGTGTGGCAAATGAGCCTAGGCCACCCAGCTGGCAAGAGATAGAGTAGGGACTTGAACTGTGGCCCTAAACCATATGGTCAGCTTCATAGCCTAGTGAGACTGTTGCCTAGGTTGGAGTTCTGCCCTGACTTGTTGAAACTCTACAGTTTTCCCTATTTTGTTTGATTCTGATATAAAAATCACTGACTGTTCAAAGTTACTGTAGTTTATAAACCTTCAACGATAAACATAGATTTTTTTTAGGAAGGTACAACTCTGTGGAGGGACTTTATGAATGACAATGCTTGCTTCTGTCATAACTTATTCATAACCCAGAGTTTGCCCATTAAAAACAAAAAAGAGAATCTTCATACCATTTGACAGGAATAGTGGCATTTGGCCTTTCTCTGGGGCAGGAAGGCTTTGCTTAAGGACATTAAGGTGGCCAAGACTCAGTGATGCTAACACGCTCACTTAGCCAGAAACAAAGTGTATTTAGGGAAATTTGAAATGCTCCTCTCAATTCCTCTGTCAGAGGAATTAAATAGTTTTCTTCTGCATGCACCCTAAAGCTGAGCTAGCCAGATGTAATGACTTCTCTGAAGGTTGGCTTTTCCTTGAGGGCAACCAACTGCCAGCCTAGAGCCTTCTACCAGACCTCTTGGGGCCCATAAAGGGCTTCTGTCCCTGGCCTGGGCACCGCGCTACTGTCTCCTCGCCCCACATTCACCTCCTTCCAAAACCCATCTTCCCTGATCTCCCTGTTTCCTTGGCACACACAGGCCTAGTGTGTAATATCTGAGTAACATGTATTTTATGGGTTTGCAGCATTGTGAATATCACTGGATTATCATTAAGTGCTGTGAGGGTCTCAGAAACAGACTATCCTTTATACCCAAATTGCATTAAAATGCTTTTATTTGCATGAAATTGTTGAGGGCGTCCTTAGGAAAGAAGAGTTGATTTTACCTGACATCAGAACAAAAAAGCTTCTCTTCCCTTCTTCTTTAAGCTCCACAATGGCAGGGCATTTGTGTGCCTCATTTAGGGCTGTGTCTTTGTTACCAGGGAGGATATCTGACCGTAAAGACTCCCAGGGCTAGTTTATGTTTGTCTATCGTGAGGGAACATGTTCAAGTCTACTAGATTCCATGTCATTTGACGGCATTTGTGTCCTCCTTTCAGCGGTCCAGCACATTATAAGATGTGAGCATCTTTAGCAGCAGCTAGACTTTGCTAACTACAGCAGCAAGCAGGTGCTGGCTTCTCTCTGAGCCTTCAAATGGCTCTGGCTAGAGGAGAGGCAAAGCTACGGGGACGAGAAGCCAGAGGGAAGGGATCACTGAGCAAGCGGTTCTCCAGACTCAACTAGGAGGAATTTACCAGAAGCATGAACTCCTGTGTGGCCCCTGCAGAGGAGCCTCCCCTGCTCCACCTTGGTTTAACAGGAAACACACGCATGCTGCCATCATCCCAACGCTGAAAAGGCCCGCTGCCCTCAAGCCTTGGCAAGAAAAAAAGGTTATACTGGTTTAAAGTAAGGAACTGTTCTTCATTCACTCTGTAGATCCAGGTAAAATGTTGAGAGGACCTGAGCCCCAGGTAGCACCAGCACACATAGGGCAATGGTGTGTCTCTGACCTGCTACCAGTTCCTTGGGCATAGGACCTCACCATCTTAGCCTAGGTCTTAGTTCTCTGTGCTCCCGAGGATAAAATTGATGGGGCAATAGGTAATTATGTGTATTAAGCTCTTTGCACTCTCAAGGAAGAGGCTGTGTATATTATGTCTGCAAAATATATAGCAACTCACAGACTTTAGTTTCCTAGCTTCTTGAACATCCTTTGCCTACCCAATCCAAACACTTCAGGGGGCTAACTGTGACAATCATGTGCTCTTGCCAACAGCAGATGGCGCTACTGCAGCAAAATGAACTGAAGGTGGCATCATGTGTACACTAAAAAAAAAAAAAAGAAAACCCAATGAAAACAACTTGTCCTACCTCCGACCACTAATCAAATCCAGCACTCTCTGAACACAAAGTCACTGGTCACAGCAAGTCCACACCCATTGGTTAAGGAAAGGAATATAGTGATTCCAACCTTACAGACAACAGAGGAGTGCTAAAAATCGGAGCAGTGGTCAGGAGAGAAAGCCTCCGGCTCCCAGGTGGGTGGGCTCCTTGCTCACCTTTCCCTTATCCCAGGGGCCAGAAAGGACAGGGCTTGGCTTAACTTTGGCTAGGTATGAAAGTGAATTGCAATTCGGATATTTCTAGTCAAACCATAATAAAAGAACATGTTCTTCAGCTGGTTCCCTAGAGTGTCCAGGGGAGTGAAGGGAAAGATTCTCAACAGGAGGATGAGGAGACCACCCTAGTCCTGGAATTCTAGGGCTGCAGGGACCACGCAGGTCACCACGGCAACGACTGTGAAATATGGCTAACCATTAGAAGTCACCTGTGAAATGTGTCCAAAATGCAGATTTCTGGGGTCCTGTGCCTCAGACTTTATGAATCAGAATCTTCAGGGGTGGGGCCCAGGAAATTTATTTCTAGTATATTTTATTCACCTAAATGATCCCCCAAGTGAAGTGAGACAGTCACTAGTGCACCAGACTGGTCTTTCTGGTCCACTGTGCTAATCCACTCTCATTTTACAGTGAATGGTGATGATCATGATGACAATTAACATTCCATGTGCCGGGATATGTTCTCAGAACTCACATACATTACTCATTTCACCCTCTCTGTGGTGCTGTGTGATAGGTACTGCTTATTATACTTATTACCTATATTTCAGATGAGCAAAACTGGAACCCAGATCTTGGCCCTAGAAATCAGACATGTTTCCCCACGTCTGCTTTAGGTACATTTAGGTCATCTTTTCTGGCCAGCTTTAAGCCTCATAGGCAGAGGCTGGTCCCATATTTGCTCTCTCACTTTAAATTCCAGGACTATGTATTTTTAGAAATAATACAGTAACCTCTATCCATCGGGAAACAACCAAACAGGTTTAAACTGCAGCAGCAGAGAGATATAGGTGAGGCAAAAAGGAAGGATTCTTTTAACAACTACAAAGAGTGTTTAGCATTATACTTGATCAACAGGGAGGTTTTTTTACTTTCTTGTGCAGTTATGAGTTTCTTCAGAACATCTTGATCATACCCGTTTGTAATACAAAAGCCACTAGGAAGAATGGGTACAGCAAAAAATAGGAATGTAGTTTGAGAACCTAGCGGGGGTGTCCAACCTACAGCCCGTGCAGCACAAGCAGGTTATCGGAGGGCTGTTTTGCTTATCTGTAGTGTGTGATATTGTGAAAAATATGCACAGACTTTTTTTTTTTTTGCTCATCAGCTTTTGTTAGTGTTTGTGTATTTAAAGTGCAGCTCAGAGAAAAAAAAAAAGGGTAAACACCCCTGGAGAGAGATGTGTGCATACGAATGTGTGTGAGTATAGTGGCTCTCAAGAGATACAGGACACAGCAGTGATCTTGAAGGGGAGGTAAAGCAGATGACTGTGCCTTCCTGGGACTTACCCTGTGGGGTGTCTGTTGGCAAGAGACTAAGCAGAAAGAAAAAGCTTTACCCGGTGGGTCAGCTCCTTTGTGATGATGCCTGGGATGCCAAAGTGAAACAAATACTTGAAGGTAAGGAGTCTGATGAAGTGATTTGTACAGATTCCTTCCTGACGCCATCAGAGACTCAACTCTTCTGCAGGTAGGAGGGATCCGGGATCACAAGGCCCAGCTCGCCCATGTTTTTCTGTTAACCTATGGTTCTACAAAACTCCTGCATTAAGTCACTTCTCAGAGACTCCCTAGGGAAAGAGTAGCCTTGGTGGGGGGAGGGGGCACTGGCATCTCCAATTACAAAGCTGATCCCAGAGTGCAGCTGTATATTCAAAGCATAAGGCATCTGATGGGACAAGTCTAATGCATAATATGGAAAGAAAACTCAGAAACTTCCGCTCAGTCTGCCACCGTGTTTCCCCAGTCTTTACAGACCAGTGTCTGGTGTAAACAACTGCAAATGAAGGACCTGAGGAAGGTAGCGATGGCTTACCTCAGTGCACTGTATCCCTGGCACACGCTGACACAGCACAGGACCTTCTCTTGGTTTGCCTGAGTTTCCCCCAAGTATTTACACACGATGTTACCACCCAGGCTGAAGCCCACAACCACCAGCTGGGTCAGGGGATATGTCTTCTTGATGTAGTTCACCATGGCTCCAAATTCCCATGTGCAGCCTGCAGCAAAAGGGTAAGAACGCTCAATCATTTCAGGTGTAACAAATGACGAAGAAAACACAAACTGAAGGGTTACTAAATGGGTACCACTATACTAAAAAATACACATACATGTGTATACAGGTGTTAAAATAGTTTAACATAGTAAATTACATATGAACTTTATATCTGCCCTATATATGCATGTGTGTGAAGACAGACAGACAAATTGACAGACACTGCTCTGGCTACCTAGAGAGAAGTATCCCTTGGTATACGAGAAAAAGGGCATCAGCAGTGCCCAGGAGCACAGGTACCATGTATCAACTGTACAACGCCCCTTTCGTATGAGTTTTTGTTTTTTTTTTGAGACAGAGCCTCAAGCTGTCACCCTGGATAGAGTGCTATGGCATCACAGCTCACAGCAACCTCCAATTCCTGGGCTCAAGTGAGTCTCTTGCCTCCGCCTCCCAAGTAGCTGGGACTACAGGCGCCCACCA
>CAUYON010101850.1:0-43127 GCA_963573935.1 Arctocebus calabarensis | reverse complement strand
TAGAATTTGTTTTAATAATTTTTAAATAAACTTACTAGTTTATTTTTTCTCATTCATTATGGGCCAATAAAAACTCCCTCATGAATGAGAAAAACAAACCAGATAATACCAAGTAGGGACAGAATAATCAAGACTATCAGGTATATTAAAGTTAGTAACACAACTCAATTCAGAATCACAAAGAAGTGGAAACAACCCAAGTGCCCATCAACCCATGAGTGGATTCATAAACTGTGGTACATGTACACCATGGTGTACTATTCAGACATCAAAAGAAGGAGTCTTCACACCTTTTGTATTGATCTGGATGGATTTGGAGAACATTCTCCTAAGTAAAGTATCACAAGAATGGAAAAACAAGCATCCCTTGTACTCAATACTAAGCTGTAACTAGTCGATTAACAATTACAGGTCCATATGAGACAAAAACACAAATTCAAGAAAGGAGATGGGTAAGTTCCCACCTAACAGGCACAATGTAAAGGATTCCAGCACATCTCCTGGGTGAAAGGCTCAAGGATAACTCAGATGTTACCTTACAAACACAAACAATGTAACCTAAATGTATGTATGTTTTTATGTTAATAAAACATAACTGTTCCTAGCCTCATCTACCTTGCTTTCTTCACAGAAATTCTGTAACTTCCCTAGTGAAATTGCCTCCCCTCTATCTCTTCTTTTCCAACAAAAGATTTCTCAGCCACACAGTTTTCTTAGGCTTTTGTGATTTGATAATGGGAAAGACCAATGAGAGAAAGACCAGTAATGGATGATTAAAAGAAGTTAAGTTTATCTACATGATAAAGAATTGGGAAGGAGAGGCTTGAAGAATATTGAGAAAAAGGGGAAAATATCCTCTTGGGCTGCTGGTTTTCTTTGGGTGGGTGTGGAGCTGAAAATGATCCCAGAAAGTATCCGGCATGAAAGACATTGGGATGATAAGAATGAATATGAACTACATTGCTTGGATAAAGTAGGTCTTCCTTACTGTGTATGGAAAGAGTAAACATATTCCTTTTAAAAAATATACAGAGGCTGGACCTCACAATCCAGCATTCATACAGATTATGTGAAATTGGACAGCATAAGATGTTTGGCTTTCAGACTGTAATCTCTGATTACAACTGGCATTTCTGTACCTCTTCTTCAAGACATCTTTATTCCTCTATTTCCTAAGCAAAATTTTTCCTTAGGAAACAAGGAAAACTTGTTTTGCATGTACAATGCATGTATAAGGATAGTATACATGCATATATACATATGAATAATCATCCTTTGGGGGTGCTGGGCAGGTAACTATCAATCAAGGCCCTGCTGAGACTTAATCTCAGACTTTTAGCCACCAGAATTATGAGAGAATAAATTTCTATTGTTTTAAGTCATGCAATCTGTGGTCATTTGTCATGACAGCCCTAATACCCTAATACACATTCAAATAACTTTTTTCTTCCAGTCTCTAGGATTTATTTCCAGCATTTCCTAGACAAAGTTTCATAACCTAAATGAAAAGCTTAAAGACAACAAGACATTTTCAGAAGTTAGTAGTCACAGGAATAAAAAAGGGAAAAAAGAGGATAAGCAAGAGGAGGTGGGAGGCATGGAAAGGCCCGAGGGTGCATGTGGGGACCAGCAGGGTGACAGCTGGCAGCGCAGCGCAGACCCGGCTTCGAGCTGAGTGGAACCAAGTGGGGCTGGCTTACAGTTGCTGCAGAGGACAGTTGTCAAGTAGTCAGCCTGTCTTGGACAACAGCAAAGGTCACACAAGTTTAAGCCAGATCCCAAGGCTAGAAATGCCCATGTCCGTTCTTGTCAGGCACTTGATTATCCCTGCCATCCCACATCACAGAGGCTCCAGGTTTGCTTATGTTGGAAAGGACTAGTTTGGTAGGCAGATGGACTTCTACCTAAGTCATTCCTAGAAAGCTGGGCCGAGCCTGTAAAATACTTTCACAGTAAATAGCACATCAAAGGCCCAAGGAGGTTTGGCAGGTGTGGTCAGAGGGTTCCCTAGCATGACATTAAAGGTCACTGGCATCCTTTCTGCCTTGCCTGGCAAGCTCTGGTTCTAACAGGTACAGTCTACTGATGCATGTTCTATAGTCACCAAATGAGTATCTGCTTTGAAGGCTGGGAAAGCGACCTTCCCTCAGGTGATATCTTATTTCCCTGATCCACTTCCTTCCACTTCTAGTTACAGGTAGTTAATGTCCTTTATGGTCATCCCTTATCCTCACTCCCCCTGGTCTCCATACTCAGCCCTCTGCAGCACAGTTATTTAAATGACTCTCTCTCCCCTGGGCTCTGGGCTCAGTTTTCTCCTCCACCTATACATATTTGGCCCCCAGCTTGGGGTCCACCCTATCTTATAAGTTCAATAAATGCTTATTGAAAACCCTTATGAATGAGGTGGGATCTGAACAGTGTTGTGAAAAATTAGTAACTTCAAGGAAGTGGGTGTCAGCAGAGGTGCAGGACACAGCACACTCAGCAGCAGTTCTCTGCCTGGCAGGAAGGTGAATTTCAAGGGACAGAGCAATTGCAGTGAAGTCCAAGTAGTGCCAGGGCAGGAGGTGCTGGCATAAAAATACAGACCCTAACGCGGGAGGTTAGGGTGTAGGAAGCCTTCTAGCATACTTAGGTATGCCTTCCTGCTCTTTGGCTGTCCTCCTGTTACCAGTCCAAAACAGTCAGGCCGCCTGTCATTGTCAGCCAATATACAGAGATCGGGATAGGTCCATCAAACTTTGTCAGAAGGCTAGCGGTTCTGGAGAACAGTGAGAGTAGCCTCTCTAAGACTGTTCTGTTCTTTCATCACCCAAATTAGTTTTAAACATAATAGTTCACAGTAAAGACTACAATAACCATTCTCTTAAATAATTATCAGCGCAACGCAGTGACAATCTATTACAATATTTCTAATCAAAAGTTAATTCCTAACCTATTCAACATGGGCATCTTTAGGGCGGGAGTTAAATTTACAAAACAGTAAGAATGAGACACTGGGGCGGCGCCTGTGGCTCAGTGAGTAGGGTGCCGGCCCCATATACCGAGGGTGGCGGGTTCAAACCCGGCCTCGGCTAAACTGCAACAAAAAAATAGCTGGGCGTTGTGGTGGGCGCCTGTAGTCCCAGCTACTCGGGAGGCTGAGGCAAGAGTCTCCTAAGCCCAGGAGTTGGAGGTTGCTGTGAGCTGTGTGACACCACGACACTCTGCCAAGGGCGACAAAGTGAGACTGTCTCCACACACACACACACACACACAAAAAAAAAAAAAACAATGGGACACTGAAGGTGGAGAACAGCTGTGTCAAGTCCGCCCAGCCTGACAGACTCTTATTCTTACTACCTGTGCTTTCACTTCTCCCCGTACCTGGGCAGCTTGCGCAGCCCCGGAGGTGTGCGGGAACCCAAGTGCGGGCCACTAGGGTCAGAACAAGCCTCAGCACCGGGGACCGCGCGCCTTTGAAACCGGGTCTCCTTGACAGGCGGGGGCGCGCGACAGCTCCTCCCGCCTCGTGCCCCGCCCCCGGAGCGCGCCCCCAGCGACCGTCGCGCCCCACTGGCGCGCAGCCGCACCTCGGGCGTTCCTGGAGCCCCTGGCGCGCGCCGGGCGGGGCGTGTCGGAGGCGCGCCCGGCGGGGGCGGAGCGTGGCCACAGTGCGCGGTGCGTCCCTCATCCCTGCTCCCTCGCCTCCGCCCCCAGAGCTCATCTGCTCCGGCCGGAGCTAGTCTGCCCGCGCCTGCGACCCGGGAGACGACGCGGACTAGCCATGAGTGGCCAGCCGGGGAGGGCGGCGGCGCTGCTGCTCGGGCTGCTCCTGGAGGTAGGGCACGGGACAGGTAGTGGAGGGGCGCGGTTCTGGAGCGTCCCCGAGGCTCTTGTGGGAGAGCCCGAGTTGCTGGGGACCTCAGGCCGCTGATCTGCGCGCGTCCTGGGCTGGGCGGTGTGGGAACACCAGTGGGGGGAGGCCCCCGCGGTCCCTCCTGGTTCCAGTCTATGCTGCCTTCTGTCCTCGCAGCCTTCCCCCAGTGCCCCCGGAGGGCTCCTTTCTCTCTCCCGCTCCTGCTTGAAGCATCCAGGAGTGACCTTTGCGCGCGGTGTGCCGCCCGCAAGGGGTGGGGGGGCTCGGTGCGGGGAGGAGGGTGGTCCAGGGGCGCGGCGCAGGCGCGGAGAGTCCCTGGCATCTGAGGTTAGGGTCGCCACGCGCGAGCTGGGGAAGCTTTGGGAAGTATCGTGGGAATTCCCAGGGAACAGCGGCAGGAGGAAAAGACCCAGCTTGTTAAAATGACTGCCACCCTGGTGGGGACCGCGGCTGCCCTGGCTGAAAGGCACATCTTGTGATAGGGGCCGCCCCCTCTGCCTTTTGCAGGTTCTCCAAAATGAAGGTAGTAGAATTCAGGGGTGTAGGGTCTGAATTAGGGCTTCGGCAACTGCCTTCTCAGTTTCTTTATTTTGAAGGAGGTTTGCATTAAATTAGTGGAATCACAGCCAGTGGGTGAAGACTAACTTAGGTCTCTTGGGTCCTCTGGTTTTAGAAAGTTATAAACTCTTTCTCTTAATAGTTGAAGATGAGGCTAGCAATGATGACCTGTACGTCATTTCTCATTTATTGTGAAGTAATTGTTGCAAAATGTTGGAGGAAAAGGTTTAGTTTTCCTGAGAAGGTAGATGGAAAATTTCTTCTTGCTCCAGACTCCGCCGCAGTTAAGACTTCCTGTTTTTCTCACTATCCCCCCCAGGTTAGTATTTAATGTTTTTGTGACTGGCTCTCCTCCACTGCCTTCTTCCCTTTTGTTTAGAATCTTAAGACCTTAGGAATCACATCCTCTCAGTGACTCACCTTAGAGAACAAAGGAGATGGGAATCAGAGACTACTATTTACATGAAAACAAGTGTGTGTACCTGAGTCTGTCTTCTAATTCTTTCTTTAAAAAACAAAACAAAACAAAACCACGATGCTTGATCATGCCTTTAATCTGTGTAGAACTGTGCCCTGTGTGTAGCTTAAAAGGCCTGCAGACTCATTTCTTTCCAAAATAGCTAATTTCTTGCATAGGAACTTATCATCTTAATAGGAATTCAAATAGTATCTGAATGGTTGGAATGACCTTACAGGCGGGAGTTCGATAAACTAAAACCTCAGTGACTAAGACTATGAGTGGGATATCTGGATAACTAGTAATTTTTGTTTTCAAGGGGATGGTGTGGTGTTAGTCACTTTTACAATGTGAATAGTTAAGCTCTTACCTTATCTGTGGTGAGCAATGTCTCTCTGAAGAATTAATTTTTATTTTTATTTATTTATTTTTTTGCTGTTTTTGGCCGGGGCTGAGTTCGAACCAGCCACCTCTGGCGTATGGGGCTGACGCCCTACTCCTTTGAGCCACAGGCGCTGCCCCTAATTTTTATTTTTTTAATAATTCAACATGTGGAATTTTATTTTTTTAATTTTTTAATTTAATTTAATTTAATTTAATTTTTTTTTTGAGACAGTCTCAAGTTGTCTCCGTAGGTACAGTGTGTGTTGTCATAGATCACAGCAGCCTCCAACTCCTGGACTCAAGTGATCCTCTTGCCTCAGTTTTTCTATTTTTAGTAGAGACAGGGTCTCGCTTTTGCTCAGGCTGGTCTAGAACTGGTGAGCTCTAGCAATTCACCCGCCTTAGCCTCCCAAAGTGCTCAGGTTACAGGAGTGAGCCACTGTGCCAGGCCTAACATGTGGAATTTCATACATGAGATTTATATCTGACATTTTACATCTTGAATTGGTTGCCCTGATATAGTTTATCAGAATATCTCTGATGCTTTTGAAGTCCTGAATGGCACACACAGCCTGTGAGGAGGCCCAAGGTGTCTTTAAGTTGACTGCATAAAAACAGTTGTAGGGGCTGTTGGATGACTCTAGCTTCTGCCTGCTGGTTGCAACCTGGGACATTTTCTTTTGTGTCTTTGTTGTGCCTGAGCTGGTTTCAAAGTATAAATTTGCTTCGTAGTTCATCATAAAGCACCTGGAATTAAGGGGGGGGGGGCTGTGGCAGTGGCTATCCATCCCTCCCATTGCACACTTTCCCTAGCCCCCGCCCCCAAACAGGATCATGACTGGAGGTTTGCATGTTCAGTGAGAGTTGGTCAGAAGGGAGTCTAAGCCCTGCTGTGAGACAGGCTTTCCTCCCCTGCCTCTGCATCCCTTTCTAGAATTAACTTTTCTGTCAGACATGAAACTGCGTGTTTAGTTTTGCACAGCAGACATTCACAGAAAGCTTACCCTGTGGCAGGCAGTGGCACACTTTACAACTATTAATTGAATGGGTGGCGCCTGTGGCTCAGTGAGTAGGGGACTGGCACCATATACGGAGGGTGGTGGGTTTGAACCTGGAAGAAAAAATAGTCGGGGCATAGTCCCACCTATTCGGGAAGCTGAGGCAAGAGAATTGCCTAAGCCCAAGACTGGAGATTGCTGTGAGCTGTGACGCCACAGCATTCTACTGTGGGTGACAGAGTGAGACTCTATCTCAAAAATAAATAAATAAATAAATAAATAAAGATTAATTGATTAGTCTTCCTTTAGCAACTACTTTGATCCTCATTTTTTATTTCAAATGGGAGCTGTTCAATAAGGTGTCCCAAGTTTAACACCTTGGGACACCTTGTGAGGGCTGAGGTGTAAGCCCAGGCAGTCTGGCTCCAGTGTGAACACGGGCGTGTATGTTGTGTGTGTCCCCGGGTGCGATGGTGTCCTTGGAGAAAAGTGTGTCTAGTTACATAGATAAGTCAACAAACACTCTCCAGAAGCTCAGTCACCTTTTCTAGAGGGACTGTGTTAGTTAGCGGTTTGGAAAGCAAAACGTTACTGCAGGCTTCAGCAGGGCTGCAGGGGACCTGGTTGTTTGCACAGCCTCAGGCAGGGCTAAAGGAGGAACAGCCGCCCACAGTGCCATCCTTCCCCAGCTTACCTCAGTATGCTTTCTTTTCTGTTAACTTCAGTGAAGGCCTTGCATTTATTCCCTGCCCCCAGTCACTTTGTGGCTGTTAGTGAAGTCCCAGGGACAGAGTCATGAGTGTGGCAGATCTTCACAGGGGGCCAGAGGCCTAGATTCCAGAGGTTGGTAGAACCTTGAAGCCCTTTTTGGTTCACAAAATTCTAAGGTTCTATGCTCTGTTTTGCCATCTGGTCCTGAAAACAGCCCTGCTAGGACAAGGGAAGGTCCGTGGCTCTGTGCGGCTGGGGTGCCAGACACATACACCAGAGCTGACAAATTCGAATCCAACCCAGGCCTGCTCCAAAACAGTGACAACTACAACCAAAAAATAACCGGGTTTTGTGGCAGGTGCCTGTGGTCCCAGCTCCCAGCTGCTCGGGAGGCTGAGGCAAGACAATGGCTTAAGCCTAGACGTTTGAGGTTGCTGTGAGCTATGACACAACAGCACTCTATAGAGGGTGACATAGTGGAGCTCTGTCTCAAAAAAAAAAAAAAAAAAAAGGGAAAGTCCTAAGCTGCCTCACTTGGCTGTTGCCACACTTTAGAAACCAAAAAAAAAAAAAAAAAATGTTTTAAAATCTGATTGCCCTTTAGTTGGGGGCAGGGGTGTAATTAGGCCCTGGGCATATTGCCCCTCCCTGGGGCTTTTCATCAGAGTATATTGTTTTCTAGATGTTGTCACCTGCAGTCTCTTTAGAGCTTTGGGCCTTGGCACTTTTGAAATACAATCTTTGTTGGAAGAGTTCTGCCCTTGTTGAAATGGGCCCATGAGTTTGAAGTGTTTGATTTAGTCTTAAATTCACAGTGGCAGTGCTGTAGGTCACTGAGGGTAGAGTTACTTTGTTAAAGGGACCAGCCCATTGTCTTTCTGTGCCTTCCCAAGAACTGAAAACTGGAGCTCTTAAGCCAGGTGGTCTTTTGCTTTAGTGTTTGACAACAGAGTAGCCCTTCATAGACTACAAAAAGGAGAGAGATGGTTGGAAAGAGACAGAGATGGTTGGAAAGTGAATATTATCTTTGAAACCAAGGAAAATAAGATTGCTGAATGTTTTTCTGAAGTCCTGTATGTTTTGACACCCAAGAGTCTTAAAATTAGGAGCAAGTTATCTCTGAGTGTTTTTTGTTTTTTTAAAAAATTTTATTTATTATTATTTATTATTTGGGATTCACTGAGAGCACAAAGAATTAGGTTACACTGATTGCATTTGTTAGATAAAATCCCTCTTATAATCATGTCCCACCCCCAAGAGGTGTGCCATACACTGAGACCTCCCCCCTTCCCTTCTCCCCACTTGCTCATTCCCTTGCCCCCCCTTATATTAGCTCATCTACTGCCTTCATTTTAAAATAGAGTACATTGGATTCTTGCTTATTCATTCTTGTGATGCTTTACTAAGAAGAATGTGTTCCACTTCCATCCAGTTAATACAAAAGATGTAAATTCTCCATCTTTTTTAGTGGCTGAATAGTATTCCATGGTATACATATACTCCTGCTTATTAATCCATTCCTAGGTTGGTGGGCACTTAAGCTGTTTGAACATTTTGGCAATTGTAAATTGAGCTGTGATAAATAGTATAGTGCAAATGTCCTTATGATGAAAGGATTTTTCTTTCTTTCTTTTTTTTTTTTTTTTTTTTTACTTCTGGGTAGATGCCTAGTTGTAGTATTACAGGATCAAATGGGAGGTCTAGTTTGAGTTCTTGGAGGATTCTCCATACTTTCTTCCAAAAAGGTTGTGTTAGTTTATAGTCCCACCAGTAGTATAAAAATGTTTCCTTCTTTCCACATCCATGCCAGCCAGCATCTACAGTTTTGGGATTTTGTAATGTGGGCTAATCTTACTTGAATTAGGTGATGTCTCAGGATGGTTTTGATTTGTATTACTTTGATGATTAGGGGCAATGAGCATTTTTTCATATGTTTGTTAGCCATTCGTCTGTCTTCCTTAGAGAAGGCAGAGAAGTTTCTATTCATGTCTATTGCCCAGTGATATATGGGATTGTTGGTTCTTTTTTTGTTGATTAATTTGAGTTCTCTATAGATCTTAGTTATGAAGTTATTGTCCGATTCATAATATGCAAATATATTTTCCTATTCTGAAGGTTGTCTGTTTACTTTGGTTGTTGTTTCCTTAGCTTTTCAGTTTAACTAATTCTCATTTGTTTATTTAAGGTCAATGGCTTCAAGTGTTTTCTTAACACATTCTTCAATAATTTTTATTGTTCCATGCCTTGGGTTTAAATCTTTTATCCATCTTGACTCAATTTCTGTAAGTGGTGAGAGCTGCCGGTCCAGTTTCGGTCTTTTACATGTGGTTATCTAGTTCTTCCAGCACCATTTATTGAATAGGGATTCTTTCCTGCAGTGTATGTTCTTGTTTGGTTTATCGAAGTTCAGGTGGCTGTAATATGTTAGTTTCATTTCATGGTTCCAAATGTTAATGTCTCTGTATTTGTGCCAGTACCATGCTGTTTTTATCACTATGGCCTTATAGCCAAAAGTCTGGAAGGATGATATGCCTGGCATTGTTTTCATTACTAAGAATTGCCTTGGCCATGTGGGCTTTTTTCTGGTTCCATACAAAATGAAGAATTATTTTTTCCAAGTCTCGAACGTATGATGATAGTATTTTAATGGGGATTGCTTTGAATGTGCATATTGCTTGGGGGCAGTATAGACATATTCACAATGTTGATTCTTTCCAACTATAAGCATAGTATGTTCTTCCATTTGTTAATATCTTCTGTTATTTCTTTTCTTAGGGTTTCCACAATTTTCTTTGTAGAAGTCCTTCACATCTTTTGTTATGTATATTCCTACATATTTCATTTTGTGAAACTACTGTGAAGGGAATTGTGTCCTTGATTAGCTTCTCATCTTAGCTGTTATTGGCATATACAAAGGCTACTAAGGCTACTGAGTTGTGGACATTTATTGTATATCTTGAGACATTACTGTATTTTTTGATGACTTCCAGGAGTCTTGTGGTTGAGTCCTTAGGGTTCTGTAAGTATTAAGATCATATTGTCAGCAAGGAGTCAGAGGTTGACCTCCTATGGCCCCATTTGGATGCCCTTTATTTTCTTCTCTTGCCTGATTGTATTGGCTAGAACTTCCAGCACTATGTTGAATAGTAGTGGTGACAGAGGACAACCTTGTCTGGTTCCTCTTGTTGCAATTGTCAGATAATTCCTCGTCTGGTGGAAAAGCTTTCAGTTTTACTCCATACAGTATAATATTAGCTGTGGGTTTGGCATAGATGGCTTTGATCAGGCAAGAAATGTGCCACCTATGCCTAAATTCTTAAGTGTTCTCATTAGAAAAAAATGCTGAATTTTATCAAATGCTTTTTCTGCATCTACTGAGAGAATCATATGGTCTTTGTTTTTGCTTCTGTTAATATGGTGAATTACATTTATGGGCTTGCCTTTTTTTTTTTTTTTTTAAAGAGACAGAGTCTTACTTTATTACCCTCAGTAGAGTGCTGTGGTGTCACAGCTCACAGCAACCTCCAACTCCTGGGTTTAGGTAATTCTCTTGCCTCAGCCTCCTGAGTAGCTGGGACTACAGGAGCCCGCTACAATGCCCGGCTATTTTTTGGTTGCAGTTTGGCTGGGGCTAGGTTTGAACCAACCACTCTTGGTATATGGGGCCAGTGCTCTACTCCACTGAGCCACAGGCGCTGCCTGGACTTGCCTATGTTAATGCAGCCTTGCATGCCTGGAATGAAACCTATTTGATCATGATGAATGATTTTTTTAATGTGTAGTTGTAATCTATTGCCTGGGAATTTTATTGAGGATTTTTGTATTTATATTCATTAGTGAAATTGGTCTGAAATTCTTCTTTTTAGTTGGGTCTTTTCCTGGTTTTGGTATCAGGGTGATGTTTGCTTCATAGAATGTGTGGGGGAAGATTCCTTCCTTCTCACATTTTGGAATAATTTCTGCAGCATGGATAAAAGCTCTTCTTTGAAGGTTTGATAGAATTCTGGTGTAAAGCCATCTGGACCAGGGCATTTTTTTGGTTGGGAATTTTTTTTTTTTTTAGAGACAGAGTCTCACTTTATCGCCCTTGGTATAGTGCCGTGGCGTCACACAGCTCACAGCAACCTCCAACTCCTGGGCTTAGGTGATTCTCTTGCTTCAGCCTCCTAAGTAGCTGGGACTACAGGTGCCGGCCACAATGCCTGGCTATTTTTTGTTGCACTTTGGCCAAGGCCGGGTTTGAACCCACCACTCTTGGTATATGGGATGACGCCCTACCCACTGAGCCACAGGCACTGCCAGAGGGAGATTTTTTTATTGTTTCTTTGATCTCGGTTCCTGAAATTTGTCTGTTGAAGAGATCTATTTTTTATTGATTAAGTCTAGGGAGAGGGTGTGATTCCAGATATTGATCCATTACCTCCACATTGTCAAAAATCTGGGTATAGAGTTTCTTGTAGTACTCACAGGTGATCTCTTGTATCTCTGTGGCATCTGTTGTTATTTCCCCTTTATTGTTTCTGATTGAGGTTATTAGAGATTTTACTTTTCTGTTTCTCCTTAATCTGACCAAAGGTTTATCGATTTCATTTATTTTTCAAAAAACTAACTTTTCATTTTGTTAATTTTCTGAATGATTCTTTTGTTTTCAGTTTCATTAATCTCTGATTTAATTTTGGTTATTTGTTTTCTTCTGTTGGGTTTAGGATTAGATTGCTCTTCTTTTTCCAGTTCTATAAGATGATTCATGAGTTTGTTGATGCTCTTTCTGTTTTTTGAATGTAGGCATCTAATGCGATAAATTTCCCCTTAAGGCTACTTTTGCTGTATCCCACAGGTTTTGGTAACTCATATCTTCATTGTTGCTATGTTTGAGGAATTTAACAATTTCTTCTTTTATCTTCCTGGACCCAACTATCATTCAGCATAAGATTGTTTCATTTCCAAGTCTTTGTGTGGGTAGGGAAGTTTTTGTTGGAGTTGAATTCCACTTTTATTGGCTTGTGGTCTGAGAAGATAAAAGGTATAATTTCTATTCTTTTAATTTTGCTAAGGTTTGATTTGTATCCCAGGATGTGCTCTATTTTGGAGTATGTACCATGGATTGATGAGAAAAATGGAATGGTGTGTTCTGTATATGTGTATTAATCTCATTTGTTCTAGGGTCACATTTAATTCCTTTGTTTAGTTTCTGTTTAGAGGATCTGCCCAGTTTTTTCAGGGGGGTGTTAAAGTCCTCACCTATTATGGTGTTAAGTGATATCATATTGCTCAGACCCATCAAGGTCTTTTTCATAAATCTGGGCGCATTTAACTTGGATGCAAAAATATTCGAAATTGAAATGTCTTTGTGTTGTGTTTTTCCTTTTACCAGTACAGAGTGTCCATCTTTGTCTTTCTTAACTTTATTTGCTTTAAATCTGCTTGTATCTGAAAATAAGATTGCAACCCTTCCTTTCTCCTGATTTCCGTTTGCTTGAAATACTCTTTTCCATCCCTTAACCCTGAGTCTTGATTTGTCCTTCAAGGCTAGGTGTGTCTCCTGGAGATAGCATATGGATGGTTTGTGCTTTTTTTTATCTAATCAGCCAGCTTGTGCCTCTTTTTTTTTTTTGGAGACAGAGTGTCACTGTGTCACTGTTGGTAGAGTGCTGTGACATCATAGCTCACAGCAACCTCAAACTCTTGGGCGTAAGCAATTCTCTTGCCTTAGCCTCCCAAGTAGCTAGGACTGCTGATATCCACCACAACCCAGGGCAATTTTTTTCTTGTTGTTGTTTTTGTTTAGTTGCCCCAGGCCAGATTTGAACCCAACAGCCCCTGTGCTTGTGGCTGGCACTCTAACCACTGAGCTATGAGTGCCGAACCTTTTTTTTTTTTTTTTGAGACAGAGTCTCACTATATCACTGTTGGTAGAGGTGCATGGCATCATAGCTCACAGCAACCTCAAACTCTTGGGCTTAAGTGATCTCTTGCCTCAGCCTCCCATGTAGCTTAGAGTATAGGCACCTGCCACACCAACTGGCTATGTTTTTGTTGTAGTTGTCATTGTTTGGCAGGCCCAAGCTGGTTTGAACCCACCAGCTGCAGGGTATATGGCTGGCACCCTAGCTGCTGAGCTACAGGTGCCAAGGCTAGCTTGTGCCTCTTGAGTGGTAAATTCAGTCCATTGCTATTTATTGAGAGAGTTTATATGTGTGGTGGAGTTCTGTTCATCTTATTTTCTGAAAGTCTTTTGTATAGCTTTATCCTTTGCACCATTGTAGAAGCTAAGTTTTGACCTTTAGCTTCTATGTGTTTACTTTGCTGATGGTCCATTGTCATGGTCAGTGTTGGGAATAGGTCTAAGTATTTCTGGTACAGCTGGTTTTGTTGTGGCAAATTTCTTCAGTGCTTGTATATCCACAGAAGATTTGATTTCTCCATCAGTTTTGAAGCTTAGTTTAACAGGGTATAGAATTCTGGGCTCAAAATTGTTTTGATAAAGAATGTTGAAGGTAGGCTCAGCGCCTGTGGCTCAAGCAGCTAAGGCGTCAGCCATGTACACCTGAGCTGGCGGGTTCTAATCCAGCCTGGGCCTGCCAAAGAACAATGATGGCTGCAACCAAAAAATGGCCGGGAGTTGTGGTGGGCGCCTGTAGTCCCAGCTGCTTGGGAGGCGGAGGTAGGAGACTTGCTTGAGACCTGGAATTGGAGGTTGCTGTGAGCTGTGATGTCATGGCACTCTATCCAGGGTGACAACTTGAGGCTGTGTCTCAAAAAAAAGAATGTTGAAGGTGGATGACCATGCTCTTCTGTCTTGGGAGGTTTCAGTTTAAAAGTCTGCTATCATTCTGTGCCTGTAGGTCAGTTGGTTCTTACTCCTGGGTGATTGCTGAATTTTTTCTTTCATTTTGACTTTGGACAGGGTCATTACAATGTGTCTTGGAGAGGCTCTGAGTTGAAATGATATGGGGTTTGATATCCATCTGAAAGGAATGTGTCAGGGAGGGTCTTTAGTAAAACTTGGGGAAGACTATCCTTTACTGATAGTCTCCAGTGGGGCTTCCTTTCGTTTGCCACAATGCCTGGCTATTTGGGACAATCTTTTTCCCCTTCAGGAATCCCTAGTATGTTTGAATGCTTTGTGGAGTTGCGTAGTTCTCTGAATGTCTGTTCTGCTTTCTGTCTCTTCTTTTCTGCCTCTTTAACTACGGGGATTAACTTAAAAACTTTATCCTCTAGCTCTGAGGTTCTTTCTTCATTTCCTTTAACTCTGCCATATCTTCTTATAGTCTACATATCTCTCATCCAACTTTTGGTTCTGTCTTTCCATTTTCTTGTCTATTCCTTTTATTATCTTTTTCATCTACATTTTAAATTTCTTTTCTGTCAAGTAAATTAATTATTTATATGTGGCGTCTTCTGCAGTAGCTTCCTTATGGTCCCTTAGGGAAGTTCCTCTGTTTTGATTTTTCATGTTGCCGGAATTTTTCTGCTGGTTCCTCCTCATGTGTTCTTTCTTCTTGGTCACCTCCTTGTTTTCCTTTTTCTTTCTCACTACTTCCTTTGTTTTAAACGGAAGTCCTTGCTCTTGGCTCGCGCACTCATTGCTCAGTGGTTAGGGTGCCGGTCACATAACACTGAGATAGGCAGGTTCGAACCCAGCCTGGGCCTACTAAACAATGACAACTGCAACAACAAACACAACAGAATAGCCAAGCATTGTCGCGGGCACCTGTAGTCCCAGCTCCTTGGGGGGCTTAGGCAAGAGAATCCCTTAAGCCCAAGAGTTTGAGGTTACTGTGAGCTCTGACACCATGGCACTCTACCAGGGTCAACATAGTCAGACCCTGTCACTCTGTCTCAAAAAAAAAAGGAGTCCTTGCTATTGATGACAATATGTTGTCCCCAACACCAAGTGTATGTGGAATTTTTAGGAGACAGAGCACAGCCAGCAACCTCTATGGTCCTTACTCCAAACTTAATTGCCTTGATTAAGTGATTGCTTGATTGTTTACTCAGCATTCTGACTCTGCTGAGTTGGGATTTAAAACCTCACAATAATCCTTCAGGGGCAGGTCTCACAGTTGCCTCTGTCTACTTCCTGTGGGGGGGTGGGAGTCTATCAGCATGTCCCAAGAGTGGAGTTCTGATCCCTTCAGGCAGAATTAAGACGGCTGTGCTTTAGGCCCCTGCTAAGACCCTCTTGTGACCGTCCCACAGTGGTAGCCCCCAGCCCGCCAGACCTTCTCTGGCATTAAACCTATGGCAAGTCTACTCTAACTGGCATTCAAATCTGGTTGGTGTGTACTGTTCCAGTCCTCCCACTCTCCCAGGCTTTCCACTGAATGCTGCAGCATACCTCAACAACTGAAAACTCCAGAAAGGCTTCTTCCTGTCCTGGACCTCTGTGGGGTGGCCAGCCAATTTCAGCCAGTTACAATCATTTGTCTAATTCATCAGATTTCCATCGTTCTGGATCATACTCTGTACCCAACTCACCACCTCCTCACAGTACTCCTAGAGCTACGGCTGTGGGTAAGGTCCCTGCACCAGTTGTGGCTGGGTTCTCTCACTTTCTCTGGTCTTTCTAGGGCAGCTCTGCTGAACAATCCTCCTGGTCTCACATCTTGCTCCGTCCCCCTTTTTTTTTTTTTTTTTTTTTTAAGAGACAGAGTCCCACTTGTTGTCCCAGGTAGAGTGCTGTGGTATCACAGCTCACAGCAGCCTCCAACTCTTGGGCTTAGGTGATCCTCTTACCTCAGCTTCCTGAGTAGCTGGGACTACAGGCACCCGCCACAATGCTGGGCTGTTTTTTGTTGCAGTTTGGCTGGGGCTGTGTTCGAACCCACTACCCTTGGTATATGGGGCTGGCGCCCTACTCACTGAGGCTCAGGTGCTGCCACGTTTTTTGTTTTTTACCAAATGTTTTTTCCTACTCTGGAATTCCAACAAATCTGGCAGTTCCTGTCTGCCAATTTTCTGAAATAAATCTTCTGCAACCATCGCACTCTTTAGAGTTTTTAGAATCTGAGCGACAATGCAGTTTAAATGAAATAGAGGCCTGTCAGGAGTCTGCCTCTGGAAGCTCCATAGGAGGCTGGGATCTCTGGGTGAGAAGTGGCATTGGTTATGTATGCATATAGCTAGTGGGCCTGTGTGGGGCTCAGACTTGGGACTCTCCTTGGCCTTTGCTTTCTTTCTGCTCTTACCCAGCTGTAAAGTCTGACTGCTGGGGAAGTGAGTTCCAAAACACTGCAGGGGTAAGGTCAGACTAGTGGCCACTTGGTTAACCCCCCCAATGCAAATCATTTTTCTAGAACTCACTTAATCCTGCTCTTTTGATGAAGCCCCTTAAATGTTGCCCTCTCACTGAGGCCTGTCTCAACCACCCTGTTTAAAATTCTGTCCCAATTCCCTTTATAGTCCACCTTACTTCAACCAGTGCCTTCCTTTCCCTGTATGGATTAACTTCCAAATATGATGAAATTTACTGTCCACCTTGCAGGGACTTTAGGGGCAATGATTCTGGTCTGTTTTCTTAACCGAAAGATTCTCAGCTCCTAGAACAGTACCTGACCTTGAGTGGAAAGTAGACCAGTGAGTGATGGCCAGGGAAGGGGCTGAGCAGACTTGCAGGAGGGGAAGGTATAAGGCAGGTGATTAGCTGGGGGCTCTAAAGGGAGGATGCCTGTGCTAGGTATTCCTGGACTTAGAGCTAATCAGGGTTTGAACACCTCTAGTGATAGAAATATGTGTCAAGACAAAGCACCAATGTTTAGGGCAACTTTAGTTGTTAGTGTTTTAAACTGAAATTGAATGTTAAGGCTCTCCCCAGTGGCTAACTAGAATGCCTCTTGGCCTAGGGCATTGGCCTCATCATGAGAAGGGAGCTCAGCCAGGCTTCATTGTGTCCCTCTCCCTTCTTGGAGAGGTCCTTTGTGACTCATTTGTAGGCCTGAGGCTATGTAAGACCTATGGGTCTGAGTTTACATCCTGTAGTGTATCTCTGATTAATAGACCCTTATCTCAACTCAGCATTCTTTCTTTTCTCTTTTTTCTTGAGATAAGAGTCTCACTCTGTAGGTCTCTGTAGAGTGCCGTGGTGTCATCGAAGCTCACAGTAACCTCAAACTCTTGGTCTCTAGCAATCCTCCTGCCTCAGCCTCCCATGTAGCTGGGAACCCAGCTGGGAGTACAGCTAGGTTTTTCACCACACACAGCTGATTTTTCTATTTTTAGTAGAGACAGGATCTCGCTCTTGCTTGGGCTGGTCTCCTGAAATCAAACAATCCACCTGTCTTGCAGAGCAAACTTCTGGGTATGGGGCTAGCCAGATGCTTTGTCTTTGTTTTTAGGAGAAGGTGGAGGGGAGAAGGGTTTGCGTGTCGCTGCATTTAGGCCCCCCAGCAGGTGACACTGAACATTTTTTCATGTTTATTGGCCATTTATCTCTCTTACTTTGAAAGCTTCTGTTCATGTCTTTTGCCCACTTTTGATGGAGTAGTTTGATTTTTTTGTTGCTGATTTGTTTGAGATCTTTGTAGATTCTGGTTCTTACTACATAGCCCTTTATTAGACATCTTGCAAGTACTTTCTCTTATTCTGTAGGTTATCTGTTTACTCTGTTGGTATGTACACCGTGAAATGCCTTTTCCAACAATCTGGATGGAATTGGAGACCATTATCCTAAGTGAAGCATCTAAAAAAGGAAAAACGAACACCACATATTCTGACTTTTAAATTAGAACTAACCGATGAGTGCACGTGTGCACAGAAGGAAATAAAACTCAACATAAATCAAGGAGAGGAGGGAGTGGAGGGAAACCAACCTACTGGGTGCAGTGAACACCATCTGGGTGATGGGCACACTTAGATCCCTGTCTCAACCATAATAAAAGCGATTCATGAAACCAAAATTATTTGTATCCCACAATACTTTGAAATAAAGAAAAAAGACACAGTAACAGTATGTGGTGGTTTTATTACTAGTTGGTCACTCTGCTGGAAGCTGAGGTTCTCGTCTGACTGAATTCACCTCCGTGGTACTGGAGGACAAATTGCAGTTAAGGAAGAGGCTTCCTCACCTAAAACCAAGTAACCTGATGCTTTTATCATTTCCTGGTAGAAAAAAAATTTATCTTCAAAATCATGGTTCTCAGCTCTGGTCAGCTGAGCCAGCTATGGGAGTCCACCCATGGTAGCAGGTCATCAGTCTGCCCAAGGGCATGGCCAACGCTGGGGGCAGCGGCTGCTGGTGGGCATATGCTCATGGACAGACACCATGCTAATCCCTGGGACAGACAGGGGAAGCTCATTAGTTAGGATCTAGGATAGCTGGGTGATGGATGTCACCACTAGAACCAGCACCCTTTCTGCTCCCTCCTTTAATCAGAATTCACTTGTGTGTACAGTTCTGTCGGCACATGGCTTGGGCTTGAAACCATTGTCCCAGAATATGAGGGGCCCAGACTGAAAGAAACTTTAGCTGTCCATGGGGCAGTTGTTGAGCTGGCTAAGTTGTTTACAAAATTTGAGTACAAATAAAATTAATACAGTGTGCCTTAGTAAGGAAACCCGAGGTAGAATTAAACTTCCCAGTGCGCATAACTTGTTTCTAGCCTTGAATATGGAACCTTGCCTTTGTTTTCTCCTTTGTTTTTTTTTATCAAGTCTGCATTAGCACTGCTGAAAAGATCTCACAACACTAATACAGCTCTTCCTTTGTCAACCAGCTTTACCGACAATGCCGGAGTTTGGTGTTACCCTATAGGCATGGGCTGTCATCTGAAGTCCTTACTCTGGCTCATGGGAGGCCATGGAGCTGGTTGGAATCAGTGTAGGTGGAACGTTCTCAGCCAGCAGGGTTCTTGCTGGTAAAGTGGTGTCTAGGTACGTGTAAGCAAGTTAGCAGGTGTGAAACATACATTACTTGGATACATTTCCATTTGGTTGTCTGGCAGAAGTTTAAAGTAAACATCAAACTATCGAAGGTTTTTTTTTAAATTCAGCATTCTTTCTAATTTAATTTTTTGACATACAACAAGCTGTACATAATTACTATGTACAACTTGATGAGTTTGGAAATAACTGTGCACACGTGAAACCTTCTTCACTGTCTATGCCATAAATTAATCCATTGTTCCCATAGGTTTTCCCTGCTCTCTTACTATTATTATTATACATGTGATAAGAGCTCTGTAACCTGTGATCTGATCTCTCAGCAGAGCTGTAAGTACACACTGCTACTCTGTCAATTACAGGTGCTGCCCAGTGGGTCTCTAGGACTTGCTCACCTTGCACAGCTGAAACTGCATCTTTTCACTTACACCTCCCTGTTTTCCCCTCCACTGACCCCTGACAGCCATCACTGCACTCTCCTAAGGTCCTGCTTATAATACCCCAGGAGACTTGTCAGGTTGTGTGCTGATCAGAATGCTGCATGGCCTTTTAGTAACAGAAAGCGAGGTGGAAAGGTGCAGACTTTGTTAATTGCCTGGCACAGCGTGGAGTCCCAGCACTGGAGTCGCCTGGGCCTGGTTCATCTGCAGGCTTGCTGCCATCCTCGGGATCCTTCCACCTCTGTCCTGCTGTTGTCAGGGGCTGGTCCTGTCCTTGCAGTGTGCTGTATCAGCTCCTCACGAAATGTAAACGGCACCACCCAGAGCATCTCGTAGGGCCTGTGTGCATCCTGCATTTTGGGCAGTGGGGTTTCCTGATAGGACCCACAGTTTGGATGGAGATAGTGTTAGATGGATCCTTAAAAACCGGTATTTTTAAACTCAGGATAAAGCCAGTGAGTGATTCAAGATGTAAGAAGATATAGATGCCTTCTTGCTAGCATACGTAGCTTTTTTCATACAGTTGAGTATTTATTTACTTTTTTTTTTCAGACAAGAGTCTTACTTTGTCGCCCTTGGTAGAGTGCATGGTGTCACAGCTCACAGTAACCTCCAGCTCTTGGGATAGGGCGATTCTCTTGCCTCAACCTCCCGAGTAGCTGGGACTAGAGGCACCCGCCACAACGCCTGGCAATTTTTGTTGCAGTTACCACTGCTGTTTTAGCTGGCTGGGTCCGGGTTCAAACCCTTCACCCTCGGTATATGGGGCTTTTAAACAGTTGGCATTTCCTCCCTGGAGCCCCCTCCTACCTAAGCTTGGCACCACCCCAGGTCCGTTTTGCATACCTGCACTGTGAAGTGTAGGGACGGGGAGGTTGCTCAATGTGAGTGCAGAGTGTGAGGATGGCCTACCTGGAACACCAGCTCCCAAGAAATACAATCCCTGGTCCAAGTATGGAAGTTAGGGCTTCTTCCATATGGGCAGAGGCAGGGGAGCTTTTAGCAGGACTACAGTGTCATTTGTACCAGGTCTGCACATAGTTACAGTAGGTTTCTCTTGGGAAAGGGTGTATTTGACATTTTTTACAGAGGGTGTAGTAAATAGATTTTCTGTCCTGGGGTCTAAACAAAGCAGGACAACCAAGCAGGAGTTAATCTACAAGGGCCACTAGTTAAGAGGTTCAGTCTCTGACTTCATTTAATTCTCTGTAGTCATTGTACAGAACGGAAAACCAGAAGAAAGGGTTTCTTCTGAAAGGGTTTCAGTCTGTAATCTGAGAACAGAAGTTGTAGCCATATGTGACTGGATCACAGTTACATCTCTCAAAGCTCAAAGTGTTTTGGGAAGTTCCAACAGCTTTTAAATTTTATTGATTTTCTCATACTTCAGAGTCTGTTTTCTTAAATACAGTGCTGTGCTCCCTCCACGTTCCTCAGCATGAGCAGTGTATGTGATCACAGTTCTTGGCTTGTAAGGTCCCATGGCAGCTATCCTGGCAGGATCCTTGGGGGTGATTCACACTTTAGGTGTTTTTGTTGTTTGTGAGACATTAAGTCTTGTTATCTCAGTGAGTTGTCTTTACTGTAAATAGGACATGGAGATGGAAGATGGGAGTTTTGGTTCATGGATGCAGAGGTGGATGGGTAGATACGTGGACTGGAGGGAGCTAGGCAGCCAGAAAGGCGCACTGCAGCGCCTAGTGCATGTCATCTTAGCTACCCAGTGCTTTGTGTTGGGGGGCTCAGAGGGAACTTGGCAGGATGCCTGGGCCAAGAGTGCTCCAGAACCACTCTGCAGAGGCTCTGGGCAAGGGCAGCACTTTCCACGTCCTAGTGTTGAGTGCTGGATCCCCAGCACTGGTGGGTGAGCCAGAGGGGGTTCCCACACATAAACCTGAGTTCCCATTACCATGAATACTTAGAAATTACTGGGGAGGAGACTTCTACTGGGAAACATCTCAGAACATACAGAAAACACACAGGTGAGTTTTGGTGTGGGGGCTGTTAGGGTTACTGATTAATTTATATTTATTTTTTCTATTTTATGTCCATTAGCAGAGCTCATTGAAGGGAATCCAGTCCAAGCAGTCTTTGTAATATTGACATTATAGTCTGTGAAAAGCCTCTGTAAATAGAAATTATGTGTGTGAAATTTGGTTTACTGTTTTAAACTTATAACAAAGAGTTAGGTTCCAGCAAAGAGCATGATGCTTACATAAAAAGGAACTATGACTCTATTTAATAATAAGGAAGTGCAGAGAACCCAGACCTGAGGAACTTTGGGTGCTCAAGTTTAGGAAAAAGGGCCCTTGGGAGCCATATTAGGACCAGCGTAGCACCACCACTTTGTGCTGGATTCCACCCAGCACTTGAGGCATTTTGGGCACTGTCCTCACAGTGACCCTGCAAGGAAAGATTGTCACTCATTTTACAGATGTGCAGACTGCTGATGAGAAGTGATTTAACAAAGGTTATCTGTGCAGTAAAAGTGGTGGTAGGAATTGTTCTTCCCAGTGTTTGTGTGTGTAGAAACAGAGGTACTGAAGAGGCTAGTGATTGGCCCGAGTCAGTGCCCTGCAGTGTACAGCTCCTCCACCTCCTCCGTGGATTCAGTGGGGAGTGGGGCAGGGAGATAAGGTTTTGGTGCTGGCCTGGTGGTTCCACATGGAGCTCCTCCTAGCCCATACCTGTCCCCACCTCTGCTTTTCCCCCAGCTCTGCCTTCCTCCCACCCCCGCCTTCATTCCCAGCTTCTGGTTTGCTTCTCTAAGTCTGCAGGCAGATTGATATTTTATTTTAAGGCTGGTTCTTTTTTAAATGTATATTTCTCTGTGCAACTTAAGTTTCAGATGGAACTTTGAAAACTTTTATTTTAGCCCAGAGACATGTTTCAGGGTCATGGTTTCATTTGGAAACAGCCTCTTTTTGAGAGAACCTTTTGCCTGACTGTCTCCTTCATGAGAGGCAGCAGACTAGCCCACCTTAGAGCCTCTTCTTTCTCCCTTCCCTATCCCTCGTTTGAGCCTCAGATGCTGACTGATGTCTCCTAGGCCTGCTTGAGAGTTCCCTCCTCTCCTCATTCTATGAGAGAAACTAAGTCTTCAATGATAGTAAATTTTGAACAGGACAGGCAGCAGCTAAGGGTGCGAAGATGAATGGATCTGGGTCATGCCTATCACAGATCGGCTTTGTAGGCTCGGCACCTGTGGCTCAAGTGGCTAAAGCGCTAGCCACATACACCTGAGCTGGTGGGTTTGAATCCAGCCTAGGCCCGCCAAACAACAGTGGTGGCTGCAACCAAAAGATGGCCGGACGTTGTGGTGGGGTGCCTGTAGTCCCAGGTGCTTGGGAGGCGGAGGCAGGAGAATCGCTTGAGCCCAGGAGTTGGAAGTTGCTGTGAGCTGTGATGCTACGGCGCTCTATCCAGGGTGACAGCTTGAGGCTCTGTCTCAACAACAACAACAAAAAAGATAGGGTTTTTAAATGGCACTCCCTGACTTATGAAGTGCACAATCTGTGAGGCTGAATAGGACAGATCTGAGAGTAGCCCTGCTGTGAGGCTTCAGGGTCTGGAAGGAATAAAAAGCCTGGTCGCTGGGCCTAGAAAAAGTGTGTCGAGGAGAATGAGAATGGAGGGGAGGAACAAGAGCTGTGAGATTGAGGACAGGGAGTTAGAGGCTTGTAGAGAGGTAGGGAGAGGTCTACTTTTGAGTCCAGTTTTTTTAAGGGAAATATTTAAACCAAAGCCAAAATCTTTAGGCCTAGATTTATAATCTAAATATTTGTTTTGTAGTAAATGACTTGGAGTTTACAGAAAGCCATACAGCCCTTGGGTCTGTGTTACAGGAAAATGCCCCACAGTGCCCCTAATCTGCTCTTTATCTTCGTCACTTGGGGACCAGACCCCTCCGAAGATGTGCTGGCACCGCATACTTAGGGATGCAAATGTGTTCCTGATGAACGTAGCTGGCGCAATTGATGCTAGGTACTGCATTGAAAATTTCCCTGTCAAACTCCTTTTTGAGAAATAAAATTTAGGAATCCAATGTTGAAAAATAGCCCTTATAGCAGATGTAAACTGCACTCCTTTCTCCTGCTAGGGTAACACATGTATTGAGAATGAGGTTATAAGGTATAATTAACTCACCAGCCTATACTGTTATTCTCTCAATGTTTCCAGGTTTGATTTATCTTAGGAAGATTGACAGCTGCAGTTGTGTTGTCAAGCATTTGTCATTTTGCTGTAGCAGTAACACCGAAACCCAGACAAAAGCTCCAACCTGACTTTGAATACAACAGTGCATATATTTTCCTGAAGTGCTTGAGCATTTTTAGCAATGTGCAGCCAGCAGCATTCATGATTTTTCTCTGGTTTTAAGGGTAGTCTAGGAGATACTGTCCTGTTTCCATAGCGCTCTGTCACCTCTGTGGGCTTGGCATGGCTGAGCTTGACTCAGTCCTGGGAATATGGGAAGCACAGGGCTCCCCTTGCCTCTGCCTGCCCATAAGCAGGGTGGACCAGACTCCTGCCCCAGGAAGGGAGCGAGTGGGTACTCCGTGTCAGCACCTCCACCCAGCGTTGGGAGGAGAAAAAGGGCAGCTTGGGACCCACCTAGACCTGGCTCTGGCATTTCCTCTTAGGGCATCACTCTCCCCACATCTCCTGTACTTTTGCAGGGGTCTGTGAGCTGAGCAATCCCGTGTGACTGTGTAGGTCTGTAGGCCGTGTAAATCTCTACAGAATGTCAGTTGCTATCCTTAATATGTGTCATCTGCTTTCTGGTTGTGACAGCCCTTTAAGATAGGAATACTCCCTCATTCCTAGAGCCAGTATGAAGAGAATGGCCATGAAAGGCAGCTTGAGCTTCTTGGGAAGAGAGGCATTTTGTACAGAGTTTCTACAATCTGCTAACTTCTCTTTTCTTCTTGCTGCTTCAAAAGCCACAAGGTGCAAGTGTTTGTACATCTCATTCCTTCCCCAGGGCTACCTGGCCGTGTTACTGTATATAACCAGCAGAGGCACAGCCCTCACCTGCCTGCCAGCGGCTCTCCACTTGTCCCCTTAACCCCTATTTCATGTTCATTTTCTTGCTTCAACTTAGTGGTCTCATTTTTTTCCTCCCACTGTCTTTCTGTTTACCCTCCAACTGGCTCTCTTCTCTTCCTCTGCCCTCCACAGGGTGTCTTTTTTCCTTAGGGCTGGTGAGGTGGCCTTGCTGGGCCTGCCCCCTGCTGCCTCCCTGGGGCTGATGTACACCTTCAGTCGTGGCACGTTATGGTGGCTGCATTCTACTGTACCAGGGACTGGATTCTTCTAGGACTTCTCACACTGACTGGGGAAGGAGATACTGTTCTGTCCTCCAAGCTCTGGCGTTTTCCAGCCCCCTCTGTCCAGGGAGTTGCCCGGCAGCATGGATGTTCAGTGCCTCTGACCTTGGCCATGTGGCAGCGCCCTGGGAGCACATTCTGGGAGCAGCCAGGCTCCTGGTGTGGGTGGCCAGCGAGTGTTCCCTTGGTTGAGGCAGGCAGTCTCCCCTTAGGAGTGAGTCTTTCCTTGAACAAGGTCTGGGGACACCATTCTTTTCTTTAGGGGGGAAGAGAATGCAGGGACTTTTTTAAAAGGGGAATTCTTTCTCTTTTTTTTCTTTTTTGGCAGAGCAGCTTAGGTCTATAAAAGAGGAATTTCTTACAGAATATTCCTGTCTTCTCCTTTCTGGTGGTTATGGACTCTGTTTCCCAGTTTCTGTGTGTGCTCTCCTCTGAGAGGAATGTGGTAAGCTGCAGCATGCTGGTTGGGTAAAGATGACGAAAGCCTGCTAGAGAGTGTGCGTGAAAGAGCGTCACCATCACAAGAGCTGGTGTGTGTCCTCACTGAGCAGCGCAGCCAGCCTTGTGGGAGGAGTGACAGTCAGGCTTGCTCCTGTGGAGCCCCTTCGGGCCTGTGAGGGATGACAGGTGCACACCTTAGCTGTGACGAAGAAGAACAGGGAGATGGCCTCCCAGACGCCCTGAGGACAAGCTGCTGGTCTCACACTGGGCTCACTGTGCTGTGTGGGAAGGAAGGAAATTGGGTAAAAACTTGGCATCTTCTTGGAGCCTCCATTTACCTTGAAAGTTTTAATGGGGCTGGCAGTACATGTTCTTTTAATTGATAAGTGATTGAAAACATCATATATAAAATTTATTGCATATGTATCATGGAGTAGAACATAACCAGTGTGAATAGAATGCAATAGACGTAAACTTTTAAGATAAAGCTTGAGATGTCGAGGAATTTTTGTGTTCCACTGACCTCATCGCCATGCTCCCTGCTCCTGTTCTCAGAATCTACAGTGGTGCTCTTGGGCTGTCAGGGGCATTCTGGTGTAAAAGTCTGAGAAGCTTTGAAGAGGGACTCTAGCAGGTGATCACAGTTCTGGGTGTGCTTTTCAGAGAAGTTGGAATAAGAGAGACCCATGTGCAGAAGGGCAGTGCACCTGCCCAGAAGGCTGGTTGTGTGTGTGAAAACACAGCTGCCCTGATGGGCCTGTTGGGGAGTGATGGGTGTGACATGAGAAGTCCTTACTGAGGAAGTGGGACAGAGAAGTGCCAGGCACCTCTAAAGGATTGTTTGTTGATCTGTATTTTTCAGGAAAAATGAACATACAGATTTTTGTGTAAAGTTCCCTTATCTTAAAACAACACCTACCTGTACTGGAGTGGTGGTGGGTGCTCATTTCTGACTCAGTTTACAGGAAGGCCTGTTGGTCCTCTAAGGGGATAGAAGATTAGCATACTTAGTTCCTAGGGCACAGAGCTCTCCATAAAGGTAGTTTTGGGCTGTTTGTTAACAAGACTCTGTTAACAAGAAGTTGGCAAGATTTCTTGGAACCAAAAGGCTTAGGTTTCAATTATAGACTGCTAGCTATCCCTGAATGTCCACAGAGGACAGGGTTTCACTGTGAATTAGGCCCCTGCCCCTGCTAGCCTCAGAATCTGTGTAATTATGCATCCCACCCAGTAGGAGGGAAGCACCTAGGGTTCCCTCACCCCCACCCCCACCACCCCCCACCCATTCCCACCCCCCACCCCTGCACCGGCAAGCTGCTGGCCACTGCTTCCTGGAGCCGCGGGGGCTGCTCGCTAGTCCTTGCACCACTGGAGCTGCTGAAATCCAGGTTAGAGGGATTATGTGCTGCCTGGCCTTGTGTCAAATGGGGCAGTTGGCAAAATGTAGGTCAGATAGTGTGTGCTGACTAATCTCTGCTCCTGCTGGCTCATTCTGCGAAAGGAAGGAAGGCAGCCTTTCCTTGCACCTCAGGGAAGGTGCCTGGAGCTTCCATTTATGGAGGCACTTGACCCCATTTTAGGGTAAAGACTTAATCTTCACAGGGTAGGCTCCTAGGCCCTGTATGACCTCAATCTGGATGCTTCCTCTTCTCCATCACACCCATATTTGCGCTGTGTGTTTCCAAACCAGGTGTTTGGAACCAGGTGTTCTTAATACAGGTGTTTTGTTGCTGTTACTGTTTGGTTTTTGGTGGTGGGGGATACCAGAGTATCTTGGTGGGGTTTTTTGGTTGTTGTTTTTTGGCAGTTTTTGGCCGGGGCTGGGTTTGAACCCGCCACCTCTGGTATAAGGGGCAATGCCCCACTCCTTTGAGCCACAGGCACCACCTCTTGGTGTTTTGTTTTTTTTTTCCTTCATGTCAGACGGGTAATGTGCTGACGTCATAATACGATTTGTGGGAGGCACATCTCACGCATTCACATGAAAACCCAATCATTACGCTTATGAACTACAAAAGGATCTTGGTGTTTTTTAAATCAACTTTTCATTTTGGTATAATTTTAGTTTATGGAAAAGTTACAGAGGTGTTCCTGTAAATTGCTTACCCAGTTTCCAGTAATTAACATCTTACATTGCTGTGTTACATTTGTCCAAAAAGGAAACGAACATGGGTGTATGGCTATAAATTACACTCCAGACCTTACTTGAATTCCACTAGTTTTCCCATTAATGTCCATTTGTGCCAAATTCCAGTCCAGAATGCCGTAATGAATTAGGCTTAATTCCAGTTCTGACAGAATTTCTTACTTCCTACCACCTCATGATCTGTAGGATCATACAATTACACCTTTCCGTCTTCTTAAGAATCTTCTTTGTATGGCTACTCCCAACTTGGTGACTCCCTGGGAATTAGACCTTTGCTTGTGTGCCAGATTCCCCTGTGTGTCGGTCCTCAGTGCTCTGCTCACGTGTCTCAGCCTCTGTGCAGCCAGAGCTGTGCACACTCAGTGTGTGTCTGAGCCGAGTGAGCAGCCAGCTCAGAAAAATCTCCCTTCATCAAGGCAGGAATCTCACCTCTCTGGCATGGTGGCTCTTTTAGTTGGCATGGGGCTTGTCAGGCTAGGAGCCCTGGACACCGAGCAGGAGCAGGTCTGAGCCCTGCTGATCCCCAAGCTCTGCCAGATGAGGATGAGACAGATGTGTGCCAGGGTGATGCTCAAGCTGCGACTCCAACTGCAGTCAGCTGATTCTGTTTTTGAGTCCTAGAGAGGTGAGACCACACCTGTGTTTATCTTAAGGCGAATTCAGCTTTGCCTTTTGGGCCAGCAAGGGGGAGCAGAGGGGTGTGTGTGTGTGTGTCTATGTGTGTTGGAGTGCTGGGATGTTGATGTTAGGAGAGGCTTCCCGGCACAGGGACTGGATGAACTGGGAGCAGCATACTTTACTTTCGAAGCACCAGAGTCTAGCTGGATGACAGTTGGGATGAAGGAGTATTTTTTTCTCCTAGTCTGGTTTCACCTGTTCCTGTCAAAGAAATGGGGTCACAGGTAACCCTGACTATAAATGACTTACCTTTGCTGAATGCAACAAATCAATTTCTTTTTCCTGCCCTCCCTTCCCTTCCCCTCTTTAATAGAATTTTACTCTGTGGCTTTGGGTAGAGTATTGTGGCATCATAGCTCAGAGCAACCTCAAACTCTTGAGCTCATGTGATCCTCTTGCCTCAGCCTCATAAGTAGCTGGCTGTGCACGTGCCCAATACAATGGTCAGCTTTCTGTTTTTAGTAGAGACAGGGTCTCACTCTTTCTCAGGCTGGTCTTGAATTCCTGAGCTCAAGCAGTCCACCTGCCTTGGCCTCCTAGAGTGCTAAGATTATAGGCATGAGCCACTGCACCCAACCTTTATTTCATTTTTTAAAATTATTTTTTATTTTGGGCGTCACCTGTGGCTCACAGGAATAAGATGCCAGCTCCATATGCCATTGGTGGCGGTTTCAAACCCAGCCCTGGCCAAAAACCGCAAAAAAAAAAAAAAAAAAAAAATTATTTTTATTATTATTATTTTTTTAGAGACAGAGTCTCACTTTATCACCCTTGATAGAGTGCTGTGGTGTCACAGCTCACAGCAACCTCCAACTCCTGGGCTTAGGTGATTCTCTTGCCTCAGCCTCCCGAGTAGCTGGAACTGTAGGCACCCACCACAACACCTGGCTATTTTTTCTTGCAGTTTGGCCGGGGCCGGGTTCGAACCCGCCACCCTCTATATGTGGGGCTGGCGCCTTACCCACTGAGCCACAGGCGCTGCTTAGTTATTTTTATTTTTAAGTATTAGGTTATTAACTATGAAATTTCAATTTCCTTAAGTACTAAGTTTGACAGTTAATACCGTTGACATTTCACTTTGACTCTACTCATTTTTATTGTGAAGATACATGCTCAGTCTTTCAAACCCATGTTTTGGCTTGTGACTATCTTTCAATTTTTTTTCTCCTTTTTTTTTCTCAGAATATTGAGGGTAAACATTTTATATATATATATATACTTTGTTTTTGTACACCTTGAGTCAAAGTTGTACATGTATCAAAATTTTTAGAGCAATTTTTTATGAAACCAAAGGGTACCTACTCAGCAAAGGAAACAATCAAAGTGAAGAGACAGTCTACAAAATGGGAGATAAAGTTTGCACACTATCCGATAACATTTAATAGCCAGAATATATAAGAAACTCAAACAACTGAACAGCAAGATAAAAATCTGTCTAAAATTTGACAAATGATCTTAATAGGTGATTTTTAAAATAAGACACACACATGTCCACCAGATACGTGGATGATATGCTCTATATCAATAATCAGAGAAATGCCAGTCCAAACAATCTCATGCCTATTAAATTATCAAAAATACCTGGAAGTGAAAACAATGTAACCTAAAAATTTGTACCCTCACGTTAATTTTTTTTTAAAGTTTTCTTTTTGTAGAGACAAGAGTCTCACTTTATCGCCCTCGGTAGAGTGCGTGGTGTCACACAGCTCACAGCAACCTCCAACTCCTGGGCTTAGGCGATTCTCTTGCCTCAGCCTCCAGAGTAGCTGGGACTACAGGTGCCTGCCACAACGCCCGACTATTTTTTTGTTGCAGTTAAGCTGGGGCTGGGTTTGAACCTGCCACCCTTGGTATATGGGGCCGATGCCTTACTAAGTGAGCCACAGGTGCCACCCTACTCTCACATTAATTTGGAATAAACAATAAATTTTTAAAAAAGATTATCAAAACGACAAAAAGTAAATGCTGGTGAGGATGTGGAGAAAGGGGAACTCTTGCCATTGTGCTGTTGGTGAGAATGTGAAGTTAGTGTACCACCATGGAAGGCAGTGTAGCTTCCTCATAGAAGTAAAAGTAGAACTACCTGTGTTAATCACAGCACTATTGACAAGCGCCCATCAACAGTTTTAATTTTCTATATAATTTTTATTTTCCATTTTATCTATTTTTTCTCTTGTTACTTTTGCTTTTGATATTATGCCTTTTCCCTTGTATTTTAAAATGGTATTTATTTCTTGAGCTTCCTCAAGACTCTTTTAGAGATTGAAATCAGATGTAAAAGCGAAACAAAGCTGATTAAGGACAGCGAGGACTCTCCCTGTGCCACCTTGGCAGTGAATTTAGTACTAACTTGTATGGATGTTGGTTGGATGCCTGAGGCCCTGCAGCCTGTTGCTGAGTGGCGATGTCTGTGGTGTCCAGAGGGTTAGGGGCTTTTAGCCAGTCTGCCCTGAACATGCATATAGCTAGCCTCAACTTCATTCAGGGATTGGGCTTGGCAGGAGGCAGAACCTGGAGATGGGGGGACTGCCTCCCTCAGGGCAGGTGGTCTCCCTCCTGTGCAGAGATGGGCTGAGGGAACATCACAGTCACAGGACCTCCTCAGCAAACAACCCAGGCCAAACACAAGGACACCATGAGGGTTAGTTTATTTTATGAGCTAAACAGAAATTTATCCGCTAGCCAGGGAATTTAGCCAGCATTTATACCATCATTTCTGTGAAAAAATGAGCCCCATATTCTAAATCATCCCTAAGTTGGGGAGCGTTCATTATTTATTGATTCATTAGTGCCCTTTTTAGTAGTTATTCCCTTACTTGGGGCTATATGCAGTTTTATGTTGTGTGTGTAACATATTCATACATATATACATATACGTACATGTAAATAACACACCTGTCCATTGGGCCCAGTTATGGACTATGTAGCAGGCTTGGCCACTTCCTGAGCCTGCCTGTGGCCATCGCTGACCAGCTCCATGGCTGGAAGGTAGATGGCTCCAGGGCCTGTGTCCTCCCTCAAGACCTCACATCTGTCAGATCAGAGCATGAAACCCATTGAGTCAGGATCTGTGTCAGGTAGTCTGCAAAGCTGATTATCCAGTTATGAATTATTCAGATCCTTTGTTGCCCTTCCTCTCAGATTCACGCATGGCACTTCCATAACTGATTAGGAGAGGATGACAGGAATTGGGAAAAACCAAATTCAGTTTGTTTGAAGCTTTGTAGGAGAGGAACAAAGACCAGCTGAAATGCTGTTTGTGAGTCATCTAGGGGCTTTATATATGTTCTTTTCCCTTACTTTCATAGATAATTGATTCGATAGTTTTAGTTTTTAAATACAATACATGCATGTACAAGGTTTTTTAAAAGGCAAGACAACCTGTGGGGTGCTTTATGCCCTAGTTCCCCTCAGCCCTAGACCTTCTGCAGGGTAGCTACAGTTAAGTTTTTTGCGCGGCTCTCTGAATTTTTTGTTTTATTTGTGTATTTGACTATTTTCTTAGAAGCACACAGACGGGTTCCTGCTATACACAGTGATTCTGCATCTTGTGGCTATGTTCTATGAGATGTTACTCAGAGATGCTCCCCTCACAGCAGCGCAGACCCACCGTGTCCCCTTTGACATATAGAGTACTCCTTTATAGGCAAGATCCAAAGTGCAAAGTAGCTCCTAGCTATTATTGCCATTACATACAGTGCTTAGGGAAACTCTTGGGTAAGCATCTTTCTTATGCAGTTTTGCAGATTTCAGTGGATGGAAGATTTTGTTTGTTGCTAAACTTCAAAGCGTTTCAGTGATTTCTCAGCTGGGCCATGGAATCTTGAGTCTTTGGAATATAAAAAGGTTGGTTTGGGTGTAGCCTGGCGGGAAAGGCTTGCATTCAGATTTTGAGAAGGTATTTGAGCATTAAGTTAGAAAAGGACCTACAAATGCTATCTGTTTCCACAGTGAGTCTGAATAAGGCAACCTTTGCAACTCTAATGCTTTGGAGGCTGGAAGGACTTCAGAGCAGGAAAGGAGGGGTAGCTTGTTTGGGGAAGAGAGTCAAGTGGAGACTGCTAGGGAGAGCAGTATTTGCAAACCCATTCTGGCTTGTACCAAAAGTAGACTTTACGATATTTCATGTGCAGAAACACTTCTTCAGTGAGAGGGGACACAGTAAAAGTTCTATACCCCTTGAGGAGGTGAAGAGAAATGTCTAAAAGCCAGGTGGCAGCTCAGTGTGGCTTTGAGGCTTTAGAACATCACCTGTCTGTTAATGGGTGGCTGCAGGCTAGGGTCAGTGGCTCACTCCTATAATCCCAACGCTCTGGGAGGCTGAAGTGAGTGGATTCCTTTCAGCTCAGGAATTCAAGACCAGCCTGAGAAAAAGCGAGAACCTGTCTCTACTGAAAATAGAAAAATTAGCCAGGTGTTGTGGCGGGCGCCTGTAGTTCAAACTATTCAGGAGGCTAAGGCAAGAGGATCACTTGGGGCGGTCCTCTGTGGGGAGGATCACTGTGGCTCAACAGAGTAGGGCACCAGCCCCATATGCTGGAGGTGGTGGGTTCAAGCCCAGCCCTTTCCAAAAAAAAAAAAAAAGAGGATCACTTGAACCCAGGAGATTGAGATTGCTGTGAGCAGTGACATCATAGGGCACAGAGTGAGACTCTGTCTCCAAAAATAAACAAACAAACAAATAAATAAAATACAGTGGCTGGAGTCTCAGCTGTTTGGGTTGATTTGCATGTGCAACACATTCCACAATGACTTTATTCCTGGGTGAGGGCTCAGATCAGGCCAGGTGGAGATTCAGGGTTAAAAGCCCTTTTTCTAATCTCCCTGTGGGGAGTTTCCTTTGGTGGGGAGTATGAGGTTCTTTGTGTCAGCAGCAGAGTCCTGACCTTCTGCAGAAGATGAAACTCGGGAATTTTCAGGTGGCCTGAGATGAGGGCTGGAAGGTTCCCCCAGATAGCATCGCACAGTGCCACTGCTTCCTTCTGTCTTCTGTGTGGCTACAGGCAGAAGACAGACAGCACATAGTTAGTAATCCTCTTCTCTAAGGCTGTTTCAGGATGGGGAGTCATTCCTTCTTGATACAGGGAATCTAAGAGAAGAGGGATCATCAGTGATGGCTCTGGACATCCCTAGAAGGGAGTGTCCCTGGGTGGAAGCTGTTGTGGACAGCACAGTGGCTGCTTCTGTCACCCACCCTGCATGGACAACCTTGGAGTGGCCAGCCTCCATCCTTCTGTGTCCCTTCACATCCGTGGTCTGGCCTGGAGACAGCTGAGTGAACGGGCTTTAGGAAGCATTCCTGTGAGTGTTCAACAGAAATGATCCAGCTGATTGGGTTCAGGGAAGAGACAGAAGAGAAGCAGAAATCACCTTCCTGGCTTTTTCGCCTTCCATCCTTGTGTTCACGCGGTGCTTTCTAACACAGGGGCTGTGGTTGAGCACTCACTCCCCGGAGTCTGTCAGAGGTGAGGCCCTGACCAAAGTAAAGTCAGTTCGTGGTAGGAAATAGAAAGTCTAGGCTCAAGGAAATAGCTTTTTGACTCTAGTTTAGATAACATATGAGGTCTGACAATTAACTTTGTGAAGTCATCCTAGAAAAAGTGCTATTTAGTGAATATCACTATGGTCACGTTCAAAATGCTCCCCTTGGGAAGCTGTGCAGCCTTCAGAGCAATTTTGTAACTCTTTTCTCTGGAATGGACATCAAAGTTGTTGTCATTTACAATTGATGTCTTGAATGTCATCCAAATGTCTCCCTTTCAATATTTTCTTTCTCTTTGAGTAAAGAAAAATGTCACTGGGGGCCAGATCAGGTGAGTAGGGAGGGTGTTCCAATGCAGTTGTTTGTTCACTAGCCAAAAACTCCTTCCATAGATGGTGCTGTGTAAATTGGTGCATTGTCGTGATTCAAGCCATGTTGTTGGTCGAGATTTTCAGTTGAGATTATCTTATTTCTCTATCGATGTTTACTTGGTCTGCTACGCTTCTCATTGTCTGCCAACAGTTTTGATGCATAATTCAACAAACTTTTGCGATGTTTTCATCAGTTCTGCTCGTTACTGGCTGCCCTGACTTCTGTCTTTGCTGCTGCAGACACATTTGCTGCCGCAGGGTCTCGTTACCGGGCTGGTCCTTATCCTGGCCTTGGTGGTAATTAGTGCAGTTCCTAAATTTCTAGTTCTCTTTCACTGTGGGTCACAGGGTCCATGTTCCACTATCCAAAGAGCATGAGTGGGTTATAGCAAATTTTTAAATTTATTATTTATTTATTTATTGGGTTATAGCAAATTTTAACTGAATCTTCAAGTTGGGTTTTGCTTGAGCATGAGTCTCAGGAATAAACCCTGTAGCAGCCCATATAGCCTATGGCTAGGAGGCGTGAGAGTTATAAGAAATACCTGTATAGCTCAATAATGGAACACCTTGCTGAAAAGGGCATGAAGAGGGATTTAGCTCTCCTAAGAAGAAATGAGAGCTCACGAGATGAGAGCATTGGTGAATTGGCAGTCTCTACACCTGTGGTGTTGAGAGACACAAGATCAGCCTTATATTAGGCTGGAGGAGAAGGCATTCAGGAACATTCACATTCTATCACGGGCCCGTTTACTCTGTGTTTCCTCTCCTGCCTGCAGAACACCAGCACGGCGTCTCTCTGCTGAAGATTGCCAAGCTCTGCTAAAGACTAAGAGCTATCTATTTATTCTAAGACTGCTTTATTCTCTCTCAGACTCTCTCTGTCTCTCCTGGCAAAGTAGATAGCCCTCAGACACCTAAGAGAAATTGTTCCTGAGCAAGGTAGCTTAGCGGTCCATGTCCAGAACCTAGTTAAGCCGGCCCGAGACCTGTCCAGTCCCGGGTCCTGATAAGTGGTGGCAGCGGTGGGCTGTGACAACACACACACAACACAGAACGGTTGTTGTGAGCTAGACATTTTGTGAACATTATTTCATTTCAACTTCAAGGCGGAACAGAAATACTTCTCTCTCTTCTGTAAAAGCTGAGAGGCGTTCGGTAACCTGGCCAAGGTCATGTCGCTGCTCAGAACAGAAGCAGGCATGGGCAGGTGGATGACGGGTCTGTTCTTATAAAGTTATCTTTAAATGGGGTGACACCACCATTTATTCAGCCTTTTGTTATATTTTAGTCAAATCTCAGCTCTTTTTAGTCTCTTGTCCTCTTTATGCTTAGAATCCAGACTTACAGAAATTTATATGTTATCAGAAATACTTCCTTCTAAAATGTAAGTCAGGCCAGGCAAGATGGCTCAGACCTATAATCCCAATGCATTGGGAGGCCAAGACTGGAGGATCACTTGAAGCCAGGACTTGGAGGTTGCAGAGAGCTGTGATCACGCCACTGCACACCAGCCTGGGTGACAGAGTGAGACCTTGTCTCTAAATAAATGACAGCAGTGCACAGCCTAAGTAAGGAAGAAATCCTCATCCGGTTTTTGGCATTTAGCTCTTGGAGCTGCTGTACTTATTAATCTTTGTAGTCTTTTCTGTCTGCAAGAGGTAAGAAGTTGGTATTTCCTGTTTGGTCCAGTGGTTAAGTTTTGGGTCTGCTGGCATATGTAAGCCTAGCTGGAGAGAGTGGCTGTTAAGTGTATATACTCTGTTGTCCCTTCTCAGGGGACACTGTAGTTGGAAACAACCAGCCTTTCGCCATTCTCAGTCACTTCTCAAGGTATCAAAGCAGGGTACTATGTTGTAGATTAGGTGGCTGCAGAGCTGATCTGTTGACTTTTTTCAATGTAGCTTGTGCTCTATGCACTTAAGTCAAAAAGACTGACTCTTCCAGAATAGGCCTTGAGGGGGCGTCTGAAGGTTTGGTCTCAGTTCAGTGTTTTTGCTGGAGTCAGTCCCATGTCAAAGGCTGATTTTTCTCATTTGTTGCTAGCAAGTAGCAATAGCACTATTACTTCCATCTGTTACCACTGCTTCCAGACCATTCTAATTAGATCTCTCAGTTTTTGAATGAATGTTTTGTGGCATTGGGAAAATTCGTCACATAAACTTTTTGGGTGCAGCCCATGTGTTCATTTTGAATTCTTCTGTCCCCTAAAGTTGCACCTCTCAGTATTTTCAGCAGTTTAAAAACTCATTTCTGAGAGTGAAAGGAGATGGTTTTGTGGCTCTCCCCTGAATGAGATTTGGGCCCTTCCCTTTGTGTTCACTAGACTACCTGTCCGGGCACAGAGATCACCTACTTCACAGAGCTGCTAGCTGCCTTCATGCTTTATTTTTGCTCCTGGAGATTTAATAAATGATAGTTTTGAGAGTTGGGGGATGCTGAGAATATAATTCCTAATAAACTCACCAAACGTTGTTTTTGGGCTGGGCATGGTAGGTGGCTCGCACCCGTAATCCTAGCACTTTGGGAGGCCCAGGTGGAAGGATACTTGAAGCCAGGAGTTAGAGACCAGCCTGCGTAAGAGCCTCTCTCCCCCCGAAATAGAAAAGATTAACTAGAAATGATGACTCATGCCTCTAGTCCCAGCTACTTGAGAGGCTGAGGCAGGAGGGTGACTTGAGCCCAGGAGTTTGAGGTTGCTGTGAGCTATGATGATGCCATTGCACTCTAGCCCAGGTGAAAGAGCAAGAACCTGTATCCCCTAGAAGTTATTTTGGGGAGACAGAGCTGGGGTCTTTCATGTGGACTCATTATCATTATTATAGGTTTCTTCTATATAGTGAATAATGCCTGTAATAAATCTCATTCCAGTTCCTGTGTGAAGCAGACATTTCAAGGGGTGAGATTATGGTGTTGCAGGAAATCACAGTATTCATGCCTAGCCAGAGCAAATACATGAGTGCTGGATACCAGCAGACCTTACGTCACATTCCAGTGTTACGCTTGCTCCCTGTGTTACCTTTGCAAGTTATTAATAATGCCCCTGTCTGAAACCGTGCTGTGCTCTTGTAATAATAACATTTAACTCCCAGGGTGGTTATAATGTCAAATTAGATGGCAGGGGACCACACCTGGTGGGCAATAGGCATTCTACAAATGGCAGCTGCTATTTTTACCTTCTAATTGAGTTAGATTGAAAAGGTATTCTATATAATTTTTCATTAGCGAAATGCCAACTAAAACCGTGGTGTGATCCCAGTGCAGTGCCAAATGGCTGATATCGGAAAGACAGGTACTGAGTGTTGTGAGGATTCGGAGCCTGGATGGAGCCTTGCACGTTGTGGGTATGAATGTGCAGTGGTGCAGATGCTCTAGAAAACATATGACAGCTTCTCAGAAAATGGCAGTGGAGTCACCATGTAACTGAGCAGTCTACCAAAGAGATGATGGCACCTCTGCACCTGTTTCTAGCGGCATCGTTCATTATAGCCCTGTGCAGAAATGGCCCACATGTTCCCTGTGAGTGAACAGACAGGACGAGGCATATCCACACAGTGGAGGGCTACTCAGCACTGAAACTAGAGTGAACTGCTGATGCTGCAGCACTGTGCACAGACGGACTCTGGATATACGAAACTGTCAACTTTGTGGGTCATTTAATTTAACCTGTAGAGAACAAAGCAGGTGAGTGTTACTGGGGCTGGAGTAGGAACTGGACTGCTCAAGTTATGAGGGAAGTTCTGGGGGTGATTCAGATGTAGCTGTATATATTTCCTAAAACTCACCAAACCGCATTCACTGAAGATGAGTGATTTTAGGGTATATAAATCAGTTCTTGAGGTAGCGCTTGAATCACTTGATTGTTCTGCTTTGTATTGATAACTGTGTTTTAGAAGATGGCGTGTTTTTTGGGAATGCTTGTGTATTTTGAGTCCCCCGGTGCAGCCTGTCCTTCGCACTGATGGAGGATTCTTCCGTGGCCCCTGCCCCTTGGCACCACAGACTCTGACTGTTGTTAAAAGAATTTAAGGCTTAAGGAGAAAGACACTTTCAAGGTCTAAAATCACACCATCCAAAAACAGGCTTATGCTGTTATATTCTTTCTCCTATGAATTTATGTTTGTTTTAACGTCGTTGAAATAAATGTTTTGTGTTTCAGATTAACAATGAAATATACCTTTTCTATGATGTTCAACTTTTTATGAACTCAGCTTTAATTGCTGACTGTATTAGTGTTTATTTTCACCAACTTTGTTCATCTGTTAGTATTTATTTAATTCCTAGTTAGAGAATGTTTTCTTTTGTTCCTTGTTTTAACTATCTCTTCATGTCCGGTTTCCATTTCTTTATTGGGTACTAAGTGGTCTGCTTTTCACAGTAAAAGCTAAGTGAGATTTAAAAACAAATGTTACAAGTTCCATACAGAACACATGGAGTCTGATTACCAAAATTTATAATGGAAAATAATAATCTCTAGTACCACCTAAAGCAGCAGTCCCCAATCTTTTTGGCACCAGGGACCAGTTTCATGAAAGACAATTTTTCCATTGACTGTGGGAGGGAGGATGATTTGGGGATGATTTAAACGCATTCTATGTCCACCTCTGATTCTCACAAGGAGAGACCCCTCACTTGTACAGTTTGCAGGAGGGTTCATGCTTCTGTGAGAGTCTGAACCGGCAGGAGGTGGAGCTCAGGAGGTGACCTGAGTGAGGTGCAATTGTAAATACAGATGGAACTCCACCCCCTTGCCCACTGCTCCTCTTTCTTTGCAGTCTGGCTCCTAACAGGTCATGGGTGGGTAAAGGTCCAGGGCCTGGGAGTTGGGGACTACAGACCTAAAAAATAATTTATCAGCATTTTGGTACATATCTACTTCAATATTATTTTCTTTTTCTTACAATATAAAACAAAAACATACAGTTGTAGCTATTTTATCGGCTTTTTTCTTTAGCAAAATATTCCTATACTACCATGCATTTTTCTGCATTCTGATAGGAAATGCCCACTAATACGCCTTTAAGAGGTCTTATAATTTTGTTACCCAAACCCTTATTCTAAATTTTTGGTTATTTCCAGCTTTTCTTTAATAATAGTTGTTCGCAATTACTTATATTGTTTCCTTGGGATAAGTCTAATAATCCTGCTACAGTTACATACATTTTAAAGATTCTTGAATGTCTTGAGAAATTATCCTACTGAGATACTTCATTTATCTTCCTAGTAGCATTATGTGATAAGACTTTTGCTCATGCCCTTATCAGCAGTGCATACTTGGGGATTTTTTATTTTTATTTTTATTTTTTTTTAGAGACAAAGTCTCACTTTGTCACACTCGGTGGAGTGCCGTGGTGTCACAGCTCATACTAACCTCCAGCTCCTGGGCTTAGGCGATTCTCTTGCCTCAGCCTCCTGAGTAGTTGGGACTACAGGTTCCCACCACAACACCCAGCTATTTTTTGTTGCAGTTTAGCCAGGGCTAGTTTGAACCCGCCACCCTCGGCATATGGGGCCAGTGCCCTATGAGCCACAGATACTGCCCACTTGGGTTTTTTTTAATAAAGCTATTATAATTTACATTTATATGGTTACTAATGAATCTTATCTCTTAAAATAGGTTTATTGGTCTTTTGTGTTTCTTCTTTGAAAAATTGTCCTATTTTATTTATGTATTTATTTTGAGACAGAGTCTCACTATGTTGCCCTAGGTAGATTGCCGTGGCGTCACAGCTCATAGCAATCTCAAACTCTTGGGCTGAAGTGATTCTTTTACCTTGGCCTCCCAGGAAGCTGGGACTTTAGGCACCTGCCACAATGCCTGGCTATTTTTAGAGAAGAGGTCTCTCTCTTACTCGGGGTGGTCTGGAACTTGTGAGCTCTGAGGCAGTCTGACCACCTTGGCCTCCCAGACTGCTAGGATTACAGGCGTGAGCCATTGAGCCCGGGCTATTTTATTTCTATTGAAACTTTGTCTTTTTTTCTTATTGAATTATGTAAAAAGTGTTTAAGGATACTTACTAAAATTGGATATTTATCTCTGTTGTTTGTCTTCTAATTTTGGTTATTAATTTTTATTTGCTGGAGATGAAGATTTTTACCTCCTTTGATTAGGGACTTAGAGGAAATTTGCTCCCCTACCTTTGTTAGAAACTAATGCAGATAAAGCAAAGAAACTTAATGCAGAGTAGTTAAAATAGTTCATAGAATTTTCTGAGGGATTTGTGACTAGGATCAATTTATGTTTTATAGGCTGTATTTCCTCAGAAATAGGTATTGTTAGTGCTACAGCCCTGATCCTTGTTTGCTGGCAGTGTATGAATTGCTAATGTGGTTTCTACCATAAGACAGTGGAGGACCTTTTATATCTGTTTTCTTAAGAGTTTTTCTAATTTCTTCCCTTTAATAAATGATGCTTGTGGGGAGCCTTGTACTTTTATTTTAAATCCAGGTTCTTTGGGGATGAGATGTACTTTTATGTTAAATCCAGGTTCTTTGGGGATGAGAAACAGAATGTCTGCAGACCTGAGGACTAAGGAATTAGCCTGTAGGGAGTTGACAGAAATTCTAGCACAGGAGTGGAAGGCCTAATCATTTCTCCTTAGTAGTTGAAATGCAGAGAGAGACCTTGGGATGATTTTACCTGTCTTCTCTGCACACAATCTTGTCCTGGCTTACCAGTCTTCTCTCGGCCCTTGGGTTCTGTCCTTGGTCCTGAGCATCAAACCTGCCAAGATCCAGAGACTCCCTTTGTCTGAGTTTGTGGAGTGTAAAGTGCCCATGCTAACTGGGCCAGGCCTGGAAGCAGCTGAGATCCCACTGCCTAGTGTCAAGTTCAGCTTTTGGTGAATGTGAAAGCTGCTCCCCACGCTGTAGACCGTCCTTGGCCTGTCCTCCCTAGGGCGTTCCTGACTTTTTGAAGCAAATCCTGGTCTTGCTGGCCCAGGACAGGCTGGTTAAAAACTATTGCTATGATAATTAAAATGAGGATTCTCCCTTTACAGGGCTTGGTGGGACTAGTTCTAGCTCATTTGCTGATTTGTCTGCTGTTGATCTAAAGATCCTCTCTCACACTTAACCAAAGGAGAAAAGGCAGAATGTTGACAAAGTCCACCTTGGTTTCAGTCTCTTAGACCTTGCTGTTCACTCCTATGAGAAGAGCCAACTTCAGACAGAAAAGCGATGTGCCATTTTATTATTCAGGGGTACTTGTGTCCCCCGTTCACTGCACACAGATGTGGAGTGATTTATGTTAGCATGAGGAAAGCTGTGGAGATTAGCAGAGTTTTGTTCTTTGGGGCTTAGTTAGATCCTGACTATATTTAGGATGGCTTATCCACGTGTACGTGTATAGATACCGCTGTCCTTGAGCAGCAGACTGCTTGACTCTCCCCTAAGAGTCCCCACTCTAAATCATAGACTGGCTTCTGTGAAAGAATCATAGATTCCTCCAGCCAAACTGCTCTGACATTGGACATTTCCTCACAACCTACACATACTATGTTAATACTTTATAGATTATATGTCACCTCTCTATGATCTGTGAACTAAAATAATCATAAACTCACCCTCCTCCATCCCGTGCTGGCTAATCAGACACCCTCTTGGCCCAGGGCACCCCTGAGAAGCCTTAGGTCCGAGTTCCCAGCTGTGATGGGATGGAATGGGGATCAGAACCGCCTCATTAAACCCCACCCTTTGTCGAGCCAGCAGGCTGTTAAGGACTGAGTGGAAACCAACCTGATGACCTGTTCCTCCCTGTTTGTAGTTTTGGCACTGCAGCTACCCAGCACTCTTCCTGGTAAGAGACTTGCTCCATGGCTTTGCCAGTCTGTTGCATATGCACAGAGAGGGCTTTCCTGCCTTTTTCCTCTGACACTAGAGACCTGCCATTTTCTGCACACAGACCCCCTACAGGGGCATAAAGCTCAGTGGTGCCTGTGCGTAGCCTTCCTTTCTTGAGTGCTCTTGATTCCTTAAACAAACATGCTCACCCACCCTCAGCTCATACCCTATTCTCACTGTCCCTCCCAAAAGCACAGTTTCTGGCTTCTGGCTGGGGCCCTGCTTCCCAGCCCGCAGGAGTGGCCACCCCTTGAGAAGTAAAGCTCTCTTGTCATTCTTCAGTAAGACATCTTTAAGAGAAGTAAATGGCTGTGTTGTTACTTTTTCCTTCATACAAGTGGAAGGAATGTTACATTACAAGTTTGCAGAGGTCCTGCTTTTGCGGGTGTGTAACTAGAGAGTCAGGTGGCTTCTTTGATCACTCTCAGAGGGAGGCAGTGTGGCTTTCCATTCCCTGCAGTGTCCTGTGCACTGTGACCCTGACTCTCAGGCCTGTCCACAGTGTCTGTGCAGCTGCCATGGGAGTGGGACAGGGCGCAAGAGACAGGGACTTCAGGCTTGAGCTCTGGTGTTCCCTGAGCTTCTGGCTGTTTCTCAATTGTGTAGAATGTGAGGGTCATATACCGGGGAAGTTTACCATCTGGCAGTGATGAAGAATAAAGATCTGCTTAAAGTGCCATGTGGAAGACAAAAAACCCAGCTTCTGTTTTTATCACAGAGGACCCCAGTGACATGCATTGTAATTTGAGGCAGAGACCTGAAATTGCTCTTCCATACAAAGATAAATGGATTTTTTCCAGCTGTCTGAACTTCATTTCTAAAACTGGAGAATAACTAACCTAGCCTAAATTAAACTCATCTTCCATTAATAAGATTGGATCACTATGGGCTACCTGAGTATGCTCTGAGTATCTTAAAGCACATTCCAAAAGTCTGATGTTTTGTACTATTTCTGCAGTCCAACTCTTTTGGTTGATGTGATGTTGGAGCACGCCTCTCCCTTGGCCTGCTGGTGCAGATTTGGGTCTATTTCTAATAAATTTGAAGTTTTCAGGCAGATTGTGAGGGAAAGGCATTACTGTGCACCTACTGGGGCTGGGGAGGGGCTGGGGGCGTGGATAGGACAGTTAGCTGCTGCCTTGCCCTAAGACAGCTTTGCTTTCACTATGACTTTGCCAGAGTTCCTGCTGCTGGTAGCTTTACAGCAGTGTTTTAAAGGTGTTTTTTATATACTGCGCCAATAAACTAGATGGTGGAGGTAGGAAGTTGTGAATTTAAAAGATGACAGCACAGGCTCGGCACCTGTGGCTCAACGGGCTAAGGCGCCAGCCACGTACACCTGAGCTGGCGGGTTCAAATCCAACCCCAGGGCCCGCCAAACAACATGATGGCTGCAACCAAAAAATGGCCAGGCGTTGTGGCGGGCGCCTGTAGTCCCAGCTACTTGGGAGGCAGAGGCAGGAGACTCGCTTGAGCCCAGGAATTGGAGGTTGCTGTGAGCTGTGATGCCACAGCACTCCATCCAGGGTGACAGCTTGAGGCTCTGT